>CANUEX010012928.1:0-20797 GCA_948099535.1 Jatropha multifida
CTCTAAATCACATATTAGAAGTGGTTAATTATTCATAAGGAGGCAAGTAATTAATTTTTTTAATAACATTTTTCTTTTAAAATAAATCAAAGCTTAGGGAAATCCCTACGAAAAATTTCGCAAAAGTTTCCCCAAAAATTGACTTGCCACACAAAGAAAAATATACACACACTTCCAATATAATTGTCTCCAAACCCCATACTCCAATTCAACTCAAATCATTAACAAGCACTTCTAAATATCCATCCACTACATTTAGATACTACCATCAATATTATAAACCCGCTTATTTGAGGAATAATTATTGATATTCATACACCAAAATATAATAAAAGCCATTACTCAATTAATCACAACTCTTAACTAGTAATTAACTTAATGTATACAACATTCACAATTTACAATATTTATATACATGCCAAAATCACCATACAAGAAATATCCTACCCAAAATGGTATATCTATCCTGATGCTCACTTCTGGTCTTGAATAGCGTCCTCGGCTCCTAACTTGCGCGTGATAAAAATCAACGCACTGAGTGAAAGACTCAGTGGTGCTAAATAATCAACAATTTAAGATAACAAGCACAGCCAAATAGCAAGTCTCGCAAATGCTTTAAATTACTCAAAATATACAAATTAAATACCGAAATCACATTAATTAAATTTGAGCACTTTAAAAACAATATATAAAAAAAGTTAAAAAAAAACACCTGATTCCCCATTCTTTATAATATAATGAAATTTCATTCTTAGTTAAGGCTCGTACTAAACAGAAAGAATGTAAGCAAAATCGAACGTGGCCTGTGAAAGCGCCACCCCCATCACATAATCATGGCTTGTGGAAGCGTCACCCCCATCATATAATCATGGCCTGTGAAAGCACCACCGTGGCCTGTGCAAGCACCACAATAATAAGTGCGTCCGCCTATTTATAAGGGCTGATAACCCTAGCATATGATCATAGCTCCACCAATAAAATAGGCTAATAACCCGAGCATGCTCACATATCGCAATATATCTCATCATACCTCATTTAAATCATGTATAGTAGAGCCCAAAATAAATGCATTCTCCCACAAATATTCTCATTTCTCATTCACCAATCCTTATCCAAAAAACATTTTAAAATTAGCACTTATTATTTCAAAATCACTTAACTTACAACTTGTAAAATCCAACAAAATCAATTCATGTTTCAAGCAAAAACCTTTCTTTCATAATGCCTTGATTACCTTGATTAAAAGTACTAATTATCAACTTAAAATCACTCTTTAAAATCATTAAATCCATTTCTCAAACAAGTAACCATAAAACTCTTTTAATACTTTAAAAACCTTCCTTAAGTCTTACTAAAATGTTTAAACACCAAAATTCAAAAGAGAAGTCTTAACCACCAACAAATTACTTAATAACAACCTTATTGAAGTTTAAATCAAGCATAGAAATGACAAAGAGCATGGTGTCCTTCACCAAACAAGGGTTTGGCAAACCATGGAGAATGAAGGGGGAAATGGTTTCTTTCCAAATTAATTCCATAAACCTGACCTTTGCTATGTTCTCAGGGTATAACTGAAGTTATAGGACCTCAAATTGAGCGAAACTTAATTCATTAGAAAGATAAGATAAAATGATACAAATGTTCAAAGGGAACATAGTCTAGATCATTTTCTAAGAGGGTGTAAGAAACCCAAGAACACAGACCAACAATCCAAACACGATTCAACAGAACTAGTTTTGGTATAAAAATCATAAGTTGAGCTATAGATATTCAAATTAGACACAAGAGGATTATTTAGAAAGATAAGAAGTATAAATACAACTTTTATGAAGAACACAAGACATTATCTTGCCGTTTTAGTGGCAAAAAGGGACAATCAATTCGGATTTACATGTGAAACACCATAACAGAACCAGTTTTGGTATTTAGATCATAAGTTGAGCTACAAGTATTGGAATTGAACATAAGAGTATGTTTTGGAAAGATGAGAAATAGAGCTACAACTTCTATGAATAACAGAACCAGTTTTGGTCCAACCTAATGATTTACCCTGATTTTTAATCGATTTGTTGATTTTTACTTAATTTACGGGCAAATCAAACTGGTTTTGCATCCCAAGAAGTAGTGAAAAATTTGAAAATATTTCAGAATTCGAAATTGCTTTCCATTTCATTCCAAATATTTCTTGGGAATTTAAAATTTTATTCCATACTAGTCTATTGAAATTCGGTTTTAAAATCGGTAGTTCCAAATTTCTTAACCAAATACAAATTTAACAGATTATGATATTATTTAAGATGTAAATTTTTAAATTCAATAGGAAATAATCACTATATTATTATATATACATACTAAAAAGATATAATTAAATTTAAAAAATAATACTGTAACGCCCCGACTCCAACCACCAAAGGAATTGTCCGCTTTGAATAAAGCTGATTTCGTCCCAAACTAGATCGACAAGATCCGCACTGTTTTGTCCCACAGGTGAAATGGAAACTTCCCAGGAGGTCACCCATCCTAGGATTTCTATCAAGCGAGTAAGTTTAACCCTGGAGTTTTTCCAACTCTCCAGCCATTCCACCGAAAGGCGCCTGTAATGATTAGTTACCCCCTTTTCGATATATGATCTGATTCATTCCTGTGTCCCGTATTCCACTACCCTAGCTAGCCTGCCATCTTAGAAGCTCGCCAGGAACACTCTCTACCCACCCTCTTAGGATCGCTTTGCTGAGTTGGGATGTCACAGGCCCACCAGCTTCTGCGTGGTTCATCCTCGAACCATATATCTACAGGAGGGGGTTAGGCTCTGATACCAAATTATAACGCCCTGACTCCAACCACCAGAGAAATTGTCCGCTTTGGATAAAGCCGGTTCCATCACATACTAGTACGCTTAACCCTATAGTTCTTCCAACTCTCCAACCATTCCATCAAAAGGCACCTCTAATGATTAATTATCCCCTTTTTGATATATGATCTAATTCATTTATATGTCCTGCATTCCACTATCCTAGCTAGCCTGCTATTCTAGAAGCTCACCAGGAACCCTCTTTACCTGCCCTTTTAGGATCAATTTGCCGGGTCGGGATGGCAATAACCTTCAAAACAAGCTTAATTTAGCTTGGAAAGCCTCACTCCTTGGCTTTCTCCTTCCTTTTGGAGGATGGTGCAATAATATTTCCCTTCTCCTTTCATTTTCTTTAAGTTTCCAATTTTTAGGTTTTAAGTCAATTTTGAAGATTTTGTAATTTTATTGGGGAATTGGTTAAATGGTTGTTTTTATATGATTTTCCATGTTTTCTAAGCACGATGAGATGCTTGAATGGGAAGAGGAACATCCCCTTCTCCTTTCCCTACACTTGGTCGAACCTCCATAGAGGAAGGGCATGAATTTTTGCTTCATGCTTTTGTGTTCTTTAAATGTTAATGTGTTTTTGAATGGGTACCCTTCAAGCAAATGTGATTATTTTGAAAAGAAAACATTTTCTCTTCCATTTGTAAGAGAGCTTTGAATGTGAAGGAAATGAGTTTTAAAGGTTACATGTTTTCAAGTAAGGGTTTTAATGCTTCAATTAAGTACTTTCAACTTAAAATGTGGTAGTTGGAGGAAGGGAAAACTCTTTCCCCTTTATTGACCTAAGGAGACCAAACCACCCTAAGGTGGTAAGACATATTTTTGATTCTCTAAATGTTGATTTTTAAGTATTTAAAGCTATGTATATAAGTGTATTGTGAAAGTATGGTTTTTGGTTGGAAGATGAGAAGGTTTTGATGAACTTTACAAGTTGTAAGTTAAGGAATTTTGAAATAATAAGTATTAAGTTATGAAATGTATTGCTAAGGAATTATGTGTAAGAAAAAAGATTATTTGTAAAAGAATGGATTTGTTTTGGGCTCAATTATGCATGATTGAAATGTAGTAAGATGAGGTTTATTCCGGTTAATAAGCATGTTGAGATTGATGCCTTTCTGTTATATTATAAGCTATGATCATATGTTAGGGTTTGGATGCTTTTCTAAACAAGAGGATGTGCTTATTTTTTGGTGGAGCTTTCACAGGCCACATCCAGTGGCGCTATCAGAGGCCAATTTTCTAGTGGTGCTTTCACAGGCCAAGTTTCTGTTCTGATATCTACGTAACTAAATCTAATTATATTTATCTCAGAATATGTATGAGCCCTTAACTAAGAATAAACTTTGTTCTGTTATAAAAGAAAATGAAAATATATTTGTATTTATGGAATATTTCTTACATTTGTCAAACTATGAATTTATTTTTAAGAATAAACTTCTTTATGACTTTCAAAATATTTTAATTTGATTTGTACGTCTTTGATATTTATTTTATATTTGATTTAAGTAGTTTAAATTACATTTAAGGTTTGTGGCTTAGGTAACCTCCGCTATTTTATCAATAAATTATTTAGCACCACTGAGTGATATAATCAGCGCGTTGATTTTTGTCACGCGTAGGATTAGAGCAGTGGGTGCTACCTGAAAACCATAGGCGTAGCATCAAAGAAGAAACTCTATTTTTGGGTAGGATATGTATTAAGACGTAACTATGGCATTTATAAAAAAATTGTAAAAGATTGAGATTGTAGATATTGAGTTTGTAAATTAATGAGATTTGTGATTAATTAAGAAGTTTTATCTTTATGTGAATTTTAAGTGAATGATCCTTAGCAATTAAACCTTTGAATGGATGATATCATGTTATGATAGAGCTTAAGTTGATTGATGTGAATATTTAGAAGTGCTACGTGTAACAGACTATTTTTTAGTGTCGTTAATAGTGATGTACCGGTCTGTGAATAGTACCATCGATCCGGGACTTAGTATTATTTCGGTCTGAAAAAGTTACTATGTGTGTCTAATATTTTATTTAGTATTTTTGGAGCATTTTAGTATGATTTAGGTGGGTAGAAAATATTTCATGAATATTTTTGGTGAATTAAGGCATTTAATGAGTAGTGATTTTTAGTGTAGTATATTAAGAAATAATTGAGGAATAATTTTGTGGAGTTAATTTAATTAATTTGTGGAGTTAAATAAGATTTGAAAGAGAATTATTTGAGAAATATTTAGATCCATTGAATGAGATTACTTAGGACTTGATCTTAGCCATTCATTTGGCATAGAATTAAGAAGCAAAGTTTGGCTTTGCCACTTCAAGTTACCTGTTAAGGATTAGATGTAAATAAGAGTTCTACTAGGAGTTAGAGTCCTAATAGGTTTATAATATCTTGTATATAAATATGTGACCCTATTTGATGAAATAAAATAACGACATTATATTTTCCATACTAAATTACATGGTATCAGAGCCTTTGGCTTGTTGATTTTCTATTGTTTCGCTAAAAAGCTTCTACGTCAGAAGCTATTTTGTGTGATTTGCGGCTATCTCTCTAGGTCAGTTACTTGGACCTCATTTTTTGTCGCACTGCCACCCAAGGGAGGAAGAGCAACCTCCGATCGGTACTTCCACAAAATCCGGTGACTAGGTGATCGGCGAGTGAGCCTCACACACCATCAGAAGATTCTGACGTTGTCCCACGCGTCGGCGAGTGGTGGTGCGTCCAGCAGTTTTTGGCGATCGGCCTTCCAGTTTCAGGGTCGATTTGACATCAGCAATAGTTTTTGGTGGTTAGTTTTCCAATCCAGCAACATTCTGGTAGGCGTTTTGTTTGTTCTTGCTACTACTGTGTGCGGCTTTGGTTCTGCTAGGGTTTGTGTTATTATTTGGTGCCTCAGTTTCTATTGTAGTGTTTAGTTTTTATTCATAATGGATACTGAACCCCAAGATACAAAAGCCATTATTACTAAATTGATTCCAAATATGAATAAAATCACAGAATATAAATTGAAAGGGACTAATTATTTAGATTGGAGTAAGATAATTAGAATCTATTTATGGAGTGTTGAAAATGATGATCATCTAACTGATGATCCACCAACTGGTAACACTAGGCAAACTTGGCTAAGGGAAGATGCTAAGCTACTTCTACAGATTAGAAATTCTATTAACAGTGAAGTAATTGGTTTAATTAATCACTGTGAGTTTGTGAAGGAGTTGATGGAATATCTTGAATTTTTGTACTTGGGAAAAGGCAATTTGTCTCGTATGTATGAAGTTTATAAATGATTTTATTAGGCTGACTAGCAGGATAAGCCCCTTACAGCTTATTTCATGGAGTTTAAGAAGATTTATGAGGAGCTTAATATTTTATTGCCTTTTAGCGCTGACATCAAGGTTCAACAGACTCAACGGGAACAAATGGTTGTGATGAGTTTTCTTGTAGGTCTTGCACCAGTTTTTGATACTACCAAATCTTAGGTTCTTTCAGGCAATGACATTTCCTCCCTTCAGGAGACTTTCACAAGATTACTGCATACAGAAAGGTCTCATACACCTTCCTCTTCTGGAGACAATGCCCTTATGAGTCATAATCAGGTAGTTAGACAGCCAGAAACCAGAGAAAGAGGAGGAAATAACCGTAGTAATGGAGCAACCAATCGGGAAACAAACATTATTATTTATCATTATTACCATGAACCTGGTCACACTAAAAGATATTGCAAGAAACTGATAAATAGGCTGCCAAAGGCAAATATGGTCACTCAAGATTTTGCAATTGCTTCTTCTGCCAACACTGTAACAATTTCTACTGCGAAGTATGTTGAGCTCTCTAGATACCGTTCCTCTAAGTCTACTAATTCCTCAATTGCTACTGCTACCAATTTAAGTACTCCTAATGCATGTCTCATGTCTACCTCATCAGAGTGGGTCATTTATTTTAGTTGCACAGATCACATGACAGGTAACCCTAGTCTTCTATCTTCATTAAAAGAACCTGAAAAATTTAATCGTCATGTTACTTTGGCTGATGGTTCCACATCTTTTTTCAAGTACATTGGAACCGCTAATCCTATCTTATCTCTTCCATTGTCTTTTGTTTTTTGTTTGCCTCTCTTTTCGTTTAATCTATTGTTTGTTAGCAAAATTACTCGTATATTGAACTGTTGTGTTAAATTTTATCCTACCCATTGTGTATTTCAGGATCTTTTGACGAAGTGAATTATTGGTAGAGGACGTGAGTCTAGTGGCCTTTATCTTCTGGATGAACCAGCTTTGTTATCTCTTGCTTGTGAGGGTGCTCTATCTCCTCTTGAGATTCATTACCGTTTGGGTCATCCTTCATTGTCAACTTTAAAGAAGTTATGTCCATAGTTTCAGTCTTTATCAGTTTTAGAATGTGAATCTTGTCAATTTGCCAAACATCATCGGTTACCTTTAGTTCCTCAAGTCAATAAATGAGTTTCATCTCCTTTTGAGTTAGTTCATTCATATGTTTGGGGTCCATGTCCTGTTATTTCTAAAACTGTATTTAAGTATTTTCTTACTTTTGTGGATGATTATTCTCGTGTTACTTGGTTATTTTTAATGAAAACTCGTTCTGAGATATTCTCCATTTTTTGTTCCTTCTATGCTAAGATTAAAGCTCAATTTAATACATCTGTTCGCATACTGCAAAGTGATAATGCTAAAGAATATCTATCTAGTTCCTTCCAATCTTATATGTCACAAAATGGTATTCTCCATTAAACATCAGGTGTTGATACTCCTTCTCAAAATGAGGTTCCAGAAAGAAAAAATAGGCATCTTCTTGAGGTTGCTAGGGCACTTCTATTCCAAATGAAGGTCCTTAAACATTTTTGGGCTGATGCTGTTTCTACTGCATGTTTCTTGATCAATCACATGCCTTCCTCTATGCTTAATGGTGAAATTCCTTATAATGTATTATTTCCCTCTAAGCTCCTATTCCCCATTGAACCTCATATTTTTGGTTGTACTTTTTTTGTTTGTGATGTTCATCCACAGTTATCTAAATTAGATCCCAAGTGCCTTCGTTGCATTTTCCTTGGGTATTCTCGGCATCAAAAGGGGTATCGTTGTTTCTCTCCCGATCTTAACCGATATCTTATTTCTATAGATGTCACATTCTTTGAGACTACTCTATTTTTTCCTTCTTCTTCTATATAAAAGAGTGAGGGGGAGGATGATGAGCTTTTAGTCTACACTATCTAGCACTTTCCTAGCTCTTCTACTCCTACTCCTATTCTTGATCTTGCACCTACTCCTGCTACAGCATCTACTGCTCCTATTCCTGCTCTTGCACTTGCATTTGCTCGCCCTCATTTTGAACAGGTTTTTTCCAAAGGATCAGGGACTCTTGACTCACTTCCCCCACCAGTCACTTCAACAGAAGATCCAGTTATCTCTACTCAACTTGAGCCTATACCATCCACTCCTCAAATGGACCTTGACTTTCCCATTGCTCTTCAAAAAGGTAAAGGACAGTGTACCTATCCTATTTCTTCTTTTATCCATTATAATCATCTGTTTGCTTCCTCTCGTTGTTTTGTGAGTAACCTAGACACTGTTTCTACTCCTAAAACTATTGTTTAAGCTTTATCCCATCCTGGTTGGTGTGCAACAATGAAAGAGGAGATGGCTGCCTTAGATACTAATGGTACCTGGGATCTTGTGCCTCTCCCTGCAGGTAAGAAAGCTATTGGGTGCAAGTGGATTTTTACCATTAAAATGAATCCTGATGGGTCCGTTGCTCGTCTCAAAGCTCGCCTAGTTGCTAAGGGCTATTCTCAAATCTATAGCCTTGATTACTCTGAAACTTTTTCTCCTGTTGCCAAAATGTCTTCTATTCATTTGTTTATTTCCTTAGCAGCTACTTTTTCTTGGCCTTTACATCAATTGGATGTTAAGAATACTTTTCTTCATGGGGATCTTCAATAGGAAGTTTACATGAAGCAACTGCTAGGCTTTGTTGCTCAGGGGGAGTCGGGTAAAGTGTGTAAACTTTGCAAATCTCTTTATGGCTTAAAATAGAGTCCTCGAGCTTGGTTTGGTAGATTCTGCGATGTAGTACACCAATTCGGCATGCAGAAGAGTACTTTTGATCATTCTGTATTTTTCAGAAGGGCTAAGACTGGTTTGATTCTACTTGTAGTTTATGTTGATGACATTATTATTACAGGGAGTGATTTAGTTGGCATTACATCACTAAAGTTGTTTCTCTAGACTCAGTTTCAGACAAAAGACTTAGGGTCATTGAAGTATTTTTTGGGTATTGAAGTGTCTAGGTATAAGAAAGGCATCTTCTTATCTCAAAGGAAGTATGTCCTAGACTTACTAAAGGAAACTGGAAAGCTGGGTGCCATGCCATGCAATGCTCCAATAACTCCTAATTTGCAACTTTCAACTGATGGTGAGCTATTTGATGATCCTGAGAAATATAGAAGATTAGTGGGTAAATTAAATTACCTTATAATAACACATCTAGATATTGCTTACTCTGTGAGCGTGTTAAGCCAATTTATGTCTTCTCCTACTGTTGTCCATTAGGAAGCTTTAGGATAGATTTTGTGCTACTTGAAAGGTAATTTGGGTCGTGGCTTTCTTTATAGTAATCATGGGCATTTGGACATTGAGTGTTTTTCAGATGCGGATAGGGCAAGTTCGAAGATTGATAGAAGATCAACTTTAGGATATTGTGCCTTTGTGGGAGGAAACTTGATATCATGGAGAAGCAAGAAACGAAATGTAGTCTCACGATCGAGTGTTGAATCAGAATATCGAGCTATGGCTCAATCTACTTGTGAATTAATTTGGATTCGTCAATTATTAGAGGAAATTAGCTTCAAGTCGTCCTTGCCTGTAAAATTATGGTGTGATAATCAAGCTGCTATTCACATTGCATCAAATCTGATATTCCATGAATGAACAAAACACATTGAGATTGATTGTCATTTCACTTCTGAAAAGATACAACATGGTGTTATCTTTATAGGGCACATTAAAACGAGTGAACAATTAGGAGATATCTTTACAAAAGCTCTAAATGGACCTCAGGTTGACTATCTTTGTAACAAGTTGGGCATGATTAACATCTATGCTCCAACTTGGGGGGGAGTGTTAAAGATTAGATGTAAATAAGAGTTCTACTAGGAGTTAGAGTCCTAATAGGTTTATAATATCTTGTATATAAATATGTGACCCTATTTGATGAAATAAAATCACAACATTATATTTTCCATACTAAATTACATTACCACTCATTAAGCAAAACTTTCTCTTCTTCTTCTCCAATGCCACTTCTTCTTCTTCTTCCTCTTCCTCCATTTTCTTTCATTTCCTTACCTCTAAACTACCACTAAAGCACCAATTAAACCATAGAATAATAATTAATTCTTAAGGATTAAGTAGTAAAAGTTGAAATTTGGAGTTCCTAAGCTTGGAATTTGGAGTTGCCATTGAAGAAGGTAAGTTGTGGTTTTGAGTTTTATGATTTAATTAGTAGAATTCAAGGTTTAGGCATGGGATTATTGCATTAAATCATACTCCATTCACTTTCTTTGTTAATTTTTTTATTTTAATGGATATTTTTCCTACTTTCAAGAAGTGGGAGAACCTTCAACTAAAGGCAAGGAGAAGGCCAAAGAGTAGAGGTTCTAAGCTTTTTAAAGCTTCTTTTTAAGGTTAGTGCAATAATACTTTCAATTCTCTTTCAAATTCTTTAAGTTGTAATTTTTAGGTTTTGAATGATTTTTGAGGAAATGTGTGAATTGAGTTAGGGAAATGTATTGTGATTGTTTTAATGTGATTGTACATGCTTAATTAGCATAATGGAACGCTTGGAAGAGAAGGAGAGCACTCCCTTCCCTTTCCCCTTCCTTGGCCAAACTCTCCTTAGAAGAAGGGTTTTGATTTTTGTTCTTGCTTTTGTTCTCCTTTGATTGTAAATGTGTTTTGAAATGGATTTCTTTTAAATGAGTGTGGTTATTTTGAAAAGAAATCATTTTCCCATTGTTTTGGAAGAAGAGGCCGAAACTTGGTAAGGTGAAGGGCCTATGTGTTTCTTGATTTTAACTTAAGTGAGTTTGTTTATAAGTAATTTGGTGATGGTTTAAAGCTTTAATTTGAATTCTAATGTCTTAGCATTTTTCATGACTTAAAGAAGGTTTTGAAATGGTAAAATGAGTTTTATGGTTAAGTGTTTAAAGTAATGGATTTAATGATTTTGAGTTAGTGATTAAGGCATTTGACGGAGGAAGCTTTTCCTCCTTTGTTTCCATAAAGAGGCTGAACCTTCTTTAGTAGGTAAGGCATGATTTTGGTATTTTAAATGTTGATTTTAAAGTAACTTAAGCTATGTTTATGGAGGTATCATGGAAGTAAGGTTTTATTTGAAATATGAATTGATTTTGTTGGATTTTACAAGTTGTAAGTAAAGGAATTTTGAAATACCAAGTATTAAATTGTGAAATGTTTGCTAAGGGATTTGAATAAGAAATAAGGTTAATTGTGGAAGAATGGTTTTGATTTGGGCTCTACTAAGCATGATTGACATGTGGTATGATGAGATATATTTCGATATGTGAGCATGCTCGGGTTATCAACCCGTTTCATTATGTGGAGCTTTGATCATATGCTAGGGTTATCAGCCCTTATAAATAGGCAGACATGCTTATTATGTGATGGGGGTGGCGCTTCCACAGGCAACGATTATGTGATGGGGGTGGCGCTTTTACAGGCCATGATCGAATTTGCTTACATTCATTCTGTATTAGTACGAGCCTTAACTAAAAATGAAATTTTATTTTGCTATAAAAGAATGAGGACCTATTTGTATTTATAATCTTCTTATAGTTTTCAAAGTGTTCAAATTTAATTTATGCGATTTCGGTATTTAATTTATATAATTTGAGTATTTTAAAGCATTTTCGAGACTTGCTATTTGACTATTCTTGTTATTTAAATTGTTGGTTATTTAGCACCACTGAGTCTTCCACTCAGCGCATTGATTTTTATCACGTGCAGGTTAGAAGTGGAGGATGTTATTCAAGACTAGAAGAGTAGCATCAGAGTAGATATACCATTTTGGGTAGGATATTTTGTGAATGGAAATTTTGACATGTATATAAATATTGTAAATCATGAAGGTTGTATATAATAAGTTTGTAATTTATTAAGAATTGTGATTAATTAAGTAGTAACATTTTATTATATCTGGGTGTATGATTATTAATAAATATTCTTGAAATGAATGGGTTTATAATATTGATGAGGGAACCTAAGTAAAATGGATGGATATTTAGAAGTGCTTGTGACATGGAGTTTTGGGGTTTGGAGAAATTATATTGGAAGTGCGTATATTTTTTTTGTGTGTCAAGTTAATTTTTAGGGGAAACTCTTGCGAAATTTTCACAGGAATTTCCTTAAATATCATTTGTAAATTTGTAATTACTTGCCTCATTATAAAAATCTAACCACTTCTAATATGTAATCTAGAGTCAGTAAGTGATATAAGACGATGCCTCGACACCGAATGTGGCATCCGCTGTCTGGTTCTCCGAAATTGGGCGGAGGGTGTTAGAACACAACCCAGACCATTATGTGAAGCGTCGCTGTAGACATCATATGGTCTGCCTAGAGCTGGCTATGTTAAAACTGGAGCCCCAGTAAGCATTGCCTTAAGCCTCTCAAAACTACTTTAACATCTGTCAGTCCACTCAAATTGGACATCCTTATGAAGAAGTTTAGTTAAAGGGGCTACAATAAGAGAAAATCCCTTGACAAACCTCCTGTAATACCCAGACAAATCTAAGAAACTATGGATCTCTGTGACACTCTTAGGTGGCTTCCACTCAAGCATTGCCTCAATCTTCTTCCGATCAATCCGAATATCCTCTGCAGAGACAATATGTCCTAAGAAGGCAATCTCAGTCAACTAGAACTCACACTTACTGAGCTTAGCATACAGCCGTCGGTATCTTAAAGTCTGTAGAACTTTTCGTAGGTGGTAATCATGATCCTCTCTAGTCGGAGAGTACACCAAAATGTCATCAATGAAAACCACCACGAATTGATCCAAATAAGGATGGAAGATCCGGTTCATCAAATCCATAAATACTACTGGGGCATTAGTCAATCCAAATGGCATCACTAAAAACTCCTAGTGGCCATATCGAGTCCTAAAAGCAGTCTTAGGTACGTCCAACTCTCTAACACCCAATTGATGATATCCTGACCTTAGGTCAATCTTCGAGAATACAGTGGCCCCTCTCAACTAATCAAATAAATCGTCTATCTGAGGCAATGGATAACGATTCTTCACTGTCACCTTATTAAGTTGTCTATAATCAATGCATAACCTTAAAGTGTCATCTTTCTTCTTCACAAATAATACTGAAGCGCCCCAAGGAGATACACTAGGTCGAATAAAGCCCTTGTCAAGCAACTGCTGCATCTGGATTTTCAACTCTCTCAACTCAATAGGAGCCATCCGATATGGAATAATAGATATTGGCGCAGTACCCGGTATAACCTCAATATTAAATTCAACCTCTCTCCTATGAGGTAAAACAGGCAATTCTTCGCGAAATACATCCAAAAAGTCACATACCATCGGAATCTCATGGACACTAGGAGATTTCTATTCATATTCAAGAATATAGGCTAAGAACACCTCACAGCCATGCTGTATCATCCTCCTAGTAGTACTGGTTGAAATGGCATTAGAGAGGTAATCTATCCTCTCACCCATAACTACAATCTCCTCTCTAGATGAAGTCTGAAGTGTAATCCTTTTATGTCTACAATTGATAATAACTCCATGTCTAGATAGCCAATCCGCCCAATATCACATCATATTCTCGAAAAGGCAACTCTATTAAATCTCCTAGGAAAACATGCTCGTGAATGACTATAGGGCATTCTTTATACACACTATCAACTACTATACTTTGGCCCAAGGGACTAGTGGCCTCAATGTTATGCTCTAGTGTGTCAGTATGCATACTACCCAGTCTACCCATATGTATACATCTATATGAATGCGGGGAGCCTGGATTAATCAAAGTAAGTACAAAAGTGTCAAAGATAGAGAAGGTACCTACAATGACGTCGGAAGCATCCTGCTCCTCCCTAGTCCTGATAGCATAGGCTCTCACCGGTGCTCTAACCTCCGGTCTGTCCACAGTTTTAGAAACTAGCCTCTGACTCCCAGTACCACGTGTTGCACTAGGACCTCTACCTCTTTGGACATACGGAGCTGGCCTCCTAACCTGGCGAACCGAGCCAGTAGTCATCAATGGGCAATCCCTAATCATATATTCAATGGATCCACACTTAAAACAAGCACCCGTGACTTTCCAGCACACTCCATCATGTCTCTTGCCACACTAGGCACAAGCCAATAAATCTGACCACGCGACACTTTCGCCACTAGCAACGGATGTGACTTGAGGGGCCGATCTCGTATATGTACCCCGACCAATTCTCTAGTGTGGTCTAAATCTAATCCATGGTCCAACCCTAAACCTCTTGCTACTAGTCTGGACCCTAAAAGTCCATCCAAATGTAGCACTTTGGAATCTTTAATACTGACTGCCTTGATGGGTCCTTTGACCTCTAGCTTGTCTCTATACTCAGATAATCTAAAGCTCAAAAGCAACCTTCACCAATGAAGCTAATGTGGTATGAGGCTGGGATGTCAAATGCATCCTATATTCATCAAATAATCCCTTCCTAAACTGCTTACACCTATCTGCTTTAGAAGGAATTAACTTAGAAGCATACCTACTCAGCCTAGGAACTCTCACTCATACTTAGAAATTGTCATCCAACCCTGCTTAAGTTCGAGGAATTCTGCTATCCTCTGATCGGTAGAAAGCTCACCCACATACTTCTCCCGAAACTCCGATAGGAAGAATTTCCATGTCACATCCTCGGCTCTAGCTGTCTTAACCAGTGACTCCTACCATAAGTAAGCCTCTTCCATTAATAAGGAAGTAGCACAGATTAATCAATCTGAAAGAAATATAAATATAAATAGATTTCACTAAATTGTGGCTTGTGAAAGCACCACCACTTAATAATAAGCGCGTCCGCTTATTCAAAAGGGTTGATAACCCTAGCATATGATCATAGCTATCACTTAACAGAATGGGCTGATAGCCCAAGCATGCTCATCACTTAGAATAAATCTCATCTTGTCACATTTCAATCATGCATAGTAGAGCCCAAATCAAAATCATCCTTTTACAATAGCCTGTTACTTATACATAAATTCTTCGCAAAACATTTCATAACTTAACACTTATTATCTCAAAATTACTTCACTTACAACTTGCAAATGCTTATCAAATCTTCCTTATGTTCCAAATGAAAATCATATTTTCTTTACACATACATATACATAGCTTTAAACATTTAAAGATTAATATTTAAAAAGGCAAAACATACCTTACTCACTATAGGAGGTTCGACCTCTTTATAAAATCACAGGGATGGTTTTCTCCATCAAAAATCTTAATTACCATCTTAAAATCTCCACTCAAAACCATTTAATTCATTACTTGAAACAATTGATCATTAACCTACCTTTGCACATTCAAAACCTTTCTTTAAGTCTTGGTAAAGTGCTTAAACATTAGAGTTCACAGAAGAGGTTTTAACCATCATCAAATTGCTTATTAACTAACTCGTTTAAGTCAAAATCTAACATAATAATCAAAGAACACATAATGTCCTTCACCTAGGCAAGGTTCGGCCACTCGTTAAATTCAATGGGGAAAATGTTATCATTTCAAAATAACCGCATTTGCTTAAAGGAAAACCACTCAAGAACTCATTAATCATCAAAGAAATCAAAAGCAAGGAACAAAACAAAAGGCCCTTCCTCTTGGAGAGGTTCGACCACTTCTGGTTAAGGGGAGAGAGATGTTTCTCTTCCTATTTAATCATCCCTTCATGTTTAGAAATCATTCAAAATAACATATAATGAATCAAATGACCAATTCCCCAACACAATTCACAAAATCATAAAAAATCATTCAAAACCTGAAATTTGGAAACTTAAAGAAATGAAAGGGGAAATGAAATATTAATGCACTAACCTCTTAATCAAGCTTAGAGAAGCTCAGAAAGCCTCAATCCTTAGCTTTTTCCTTTCCTTTGGAAGATGGTTCTCCTACTTCTTCAAAGTAAGAGAAATTTGCATTAAAATAAAAAATTGGCACAAGGAATAGAAGGAGCATGATTTAATGCATCAATTACAAGTCTAAACCTTGATTTAATGCATCAATCACAACTTACTTTCTTTGATGGAAACTTCAAGTTCCAAGCTTAAAAACTCCAAATTCCTACTTCTTTTGCTTAATTCTTGAGATTTAAATACTACTATTTGGTTTAACTCATGAACTTTGGGGTAGTTTAGAGGTAGAAGAATTGAAAGAAGTGAAAAAGAAGGTGAAGAAGGAATTGGCATGGAAGAGGAGGTGGAGAAGATGAAGGAGGTGTATCTTTTAAGGAGGAGGTGTGTTTTGAGAAGGAGGAGGTGGCTTTGAAGAGTTGTCCACTTTTAAGTAGAGAAGTCAAATTTGACTTCTTAAGTTTTTGTCAATTGGATGGCTATGATCAAGTCAAGGTATTCCCATCCAACGACTCTAAATATTCATCAAATAATCCTCCTCTAATTATTGTTTAACTCCACCAATTAATTAAATTAACTCCACAAAAATAATTCCTCAATGATTCCTTAACACACTACACTAAAGAATACTATTCATTAAATACCTTAATTCTTCGAAAATATTCATGAAGTATTGTCTACCCACCTAAATCATGCAAACATGCTCCAAAAATATTAAATAAAATATTAGACATGCATAGTTATTTTTCTGGACTAAAATAATACCAAGTCTTGGACTAATGATACTATTCACTGACCGATAAATCACTATTACCGACACCCCAAAAGTCACTAAAAATTCAGGCTATTACATTTACCTTATGGGGATACAAAACATCCATTAGGATGCCAACCAAGGTAATACCTTACTCACTCATATACGAGATGGAAGCAGTCCTCCCTATTGAAGTTCAGATCAGATCAACCAAGGTGATAAGAGAAAGTGAACTAGCCGAAATAGAATGGGTTCAGAGCTATCACAATCAGTTGAAAGCTATCGACGAGAAAAGGCTAAAAGCTCTTTATCATATTCAGAGCTGCCTACAGAGAATAGCCAGGCATTTTAATAAGAGAATCAAAGATCAGAAACTTGAAGAGGGTTGTCTTGTACTCAAGGAATTCAGAGTTCCTATGACATCCCCACCCGGCAAAGTGATCCTAAGAGGGCAGGTAGAGTAGGGCTCCTGGCGAGCTTCTAGGATGGCAAGCTAGCTAGGGTAGTGGAATGTGGGACACAGGAATGAATCAGATCATATATCGAAAAGGGGTAACTAATCATCAGAGGTGCCTTTTGGTGGAATGGCTGGAAAGTTGGAAGAATTCCTAGGTTAAGCATGCTCACTTGACAGAAATCCTACGATGGGTGACCTCCTAGGAAGTTCCCATTTCACCTGTAGGTCTTGTCGATCTAGTATGGGATGGATTCGGCTTGATAAACAGTGGGCAATTCCTCTAGTTGTTGGAGTCAAGGCAATACAATTTGGTATCAGAGTCTGACCCCCTCTAGTAGTTATATGGTTCGAGGACGAAACATGCGGAAGCTGGTGGGCCTGTGACATCCCGACCCAGCAAAGTTATCCTAAGAGGGCGGGTAGAGAAAGGGGCTCCTGGCGAGCTTCTAGGAGGCAGGCTAGCTAGGGCAGTGGAATGCGGGACACAGGAATGAATTGGATCATACATCGAAAAGGGGGTAACTAATCATCAGAGGCGCTTTTTGGTGGAATGGCTGGACATTTGGAAGAACTCCAGGGTTAAGTGTGCTTGCTTGACAGAAATCCTAGGATGGGTGACCTATTAAGAAGTTCCCATTTCACTTGTGGAGCAAAACCATGCGGGGTTGCTGATCTAGAGTGGGATGGATCCGGCTTGATCCAAAGTGGACAATTCCTCTGGTTGTTGGAGTCTGGGTGTTACAGCTCCTGTGCAAGATCCCTAGGGTGAATTCAGGGGAAACTGGGCAGGGTCCTACATACTGAAGAAAATCCTCTCCGAAGGTGGCGTCATCTTATCCGACATAGATGGCAACGAGTTCACCAATCCATGCAACTTGGATCAACTCAAAAGATACATTGTGTAAATGCATTCAGGGATTAGTACGGGATACATTGTGTAAATGCATTCAGGTAAAACTACGGTGACCTGACTCCTGAAAATATGTTTCTAAAGTACGAGATACATAGGTAGCCCAATGTGTGGGTGCAATCACAATAATAATAAAATACATTTTTCTCGCCTCTTCTCTTTAAAAGTCTAGATTTTCTATGCCAATGAGAAAAAAGCAAAAATAAAAAACAAATCAAGTTAAGCTAAAAACCTGCAAGTGCAGGCGGTTTAGGCGAAATGAAAAGCCTGCTAAGCTGAAAACCCAGAGGGGCAGCTTAGGTAAAAGTTAGGGCATCCTGCTAGGTTGAAAACCCAAAAGGGCAGCTTAGGCAACAAATTAAGGCTCAAAAGCGACAATCTCATAAAGGATAAAACTAAATTTCCTTCTCAAAAAGTGTCAAAATGATTCCCTTTTTACATGTCTTAAATCAGTACAAGCTATGTAAAAACACAATCACAAAAAGTCCTATCACTTAGGCACCTATCTCTGTTGTATGTCTAGTTGTGTCAGCCATATATGTTCACCATCCAAAGTGTCCAAAAGCTAAAAAGTGTGTCAGCTGAACCCTCTATACATCATAGGCCAGTATCCTACAAAAATATATGCTGAGTCAAAAATCAAAAAATAAAAGTCCTACCCTATCAATATAAGGTCGGTATGCACCGACGGATTAGGCGAACCATCTGTGCCACCTCGGAGGCTTCTTCCTAAAGTCATCAGAATCCTCAGGGCCAACTAGTCTGGTAGAGTCTAAAGCCACTCAGTCACCGCCCAAAGTCTAGCGTCCATCTCTCATGTCAGAGTCACTCTGCACTCCTCTCCCGGCTACCATGCTCTGTAATCAACCACATCAGCCCCTCTCGACCAGCTACCTAATACAACCACAATAATTCATGGAGAGATTAGTATATCCCAGAAAAGAGTTCCAGCTGGCAGCAACCCTTGAAAATGTCGCATTTGCCTCATCATTTTAGAATAGTGTATAAGTGATGCTATCCATGCCCAGTAGATAAGCCATCTGGTACCTAGCAGACTAAACTAGAAACTATCTAATCTCATACCAATCACATCTCCATTAAATTTGATCCAGCCTCAGCGCTAACAAACACTATAGCTATTCATCCTCTGACTTGAGTCACACCATGACTCATCTGGAATGATACTGCGATGGCTCATACGGGTGGCATCGTGGTGGCTCCACTACCCTCAAATGATCCCTTCGTCAGACCTACAAGACCAAGTATTGCACCTTGACATAGAGAATGAAAAAGGCATTTACATGCAATACCCCACTTATCCAAATAGATTGAGCTGTAAACACAACCAAAATAGTTCAAACTCTTTCCTAAAAACCATGCAAGGTTAGACATTACCCTTATTACTCAAACTCTCAAACAGGCATTCATATGCAACCCAAACCTAAGCCTTTTTTGAAAGGGACCTTATCTAAGCATAACAAAAGTTAGTTCGAGAATGCTTACCTAAAGTAGGATCGGGCTAGTTGACCAAATCCCCTCCACCCTGTAAGCTCCGTCGGGACTCAGAATAGTCTCCGCCAAGGCCACACTAGCAATCCTGGCACCTTGCTCCATCTGAAGGACTAGATCTGCCACCCTAGGATCCGCTTAGCCACCTAATCGAATCAGTATGCCGGTGCTCACCAAATAGAAAACTAAAGCCCGATTCTTGAACCTCTGGTGCTCCAGGTCATCGAACTCGAGTGGATTAAGATGCAACTCCACCAACTCCCTAGCCTCTATCATAGAGAGACCAAGCATCCTCATGAAGATCCTAAAAAACCCAGTCCCGGTCGGTGCAGCCACTAGAGCCCTCTCAGAATTACTACCTAATATAGTCGCAAATTCCTCGTATATTGGACACATCTCAAAATGCATACTGTAACACCCATCGCCCAATCCCGCAGGACTAGATGATGAATGCCACATTCGATGCCGGAGCACCGTCTTATCTTACTTAATAACTCTAGGTCATATATTAGAATTGGCTAAGTTTCCATAAGGAGGCAAGTAATTAAAATTTAAAAATAATATTTAAGGAAATTCCTACAAAAAATTCACAAGAGTTTACCCTAAAAATTGACTTGCCACAGAAATAAAACATATACACTTCCAATATCAATTCTCCTCCAATCCCCATAATTCCAATCAACTCCAAATCACGCAGCACTTCTAAATGGTTGTATCAATTCACATAAGTCCTATCATGCTAATTTACCATTCATTCCGAAGAATATTCATTAACATTCATACACCATAAATATAATAAGATCAAAATACTTAAATAACCATCAATATCATTAATTACATTTTCAATATTTACAACTTCAATAATTTTTACAATATTTTTCTATACATGCCAAAATTAAAATTTACTATATATCCTACCAAAAATGATATTTCTACTTTGATGCTACTCCTCCAGTCTTTGAATAGCGTCCACCGCTGAGTGGAAGACTCAGTGGTACTAAATAATTACTAATAAAAATAACAAAGAAATACCAAAATAACAAGTCTCAAACATGCTTTAAAATATTCAAATCTATATATATAAATTAAATATTGAAGTTGTACTAGTGAAATTTAAACATTTCAAAAATCATATAGAGTTTCATAAATAC
>CANUEX010012965.1:0-16152 GCA_948099535.1 Jatropha multifida
ATGGTCTTCAAGCAAATGTCTTGATGTAGGAAAAATAAATTCTTCAATAACAAAATCTGCATGAAACATTTTTAGCACAAGAAATAATATATAAATTTATTTGGTTTTAAGATAATCATCAAAATCAAGAGGAGAAATAAACCTTGAGCGAACAATCTCCCCCTTTTGGATGATGACAAAACCAATAAATTTATTAACAATAAATACATGTGCTCCCCCTAAATTTATGCATAATCAATAAAATGCAAGTCCTACATTTGACAGATTTATCATGAAGCAAATAATTAAGACTTACATGAGCTCCCCCTTAATAAGTGCAAATGAGATTCATAATAGAATAAGGCTTAGAACCTGACTTTAGAATTAGAACAAATTTCTAAAGTCCAAAAGTCAAAGACATTTCTGAAAAGAAACACATTCTATTCTCAACGTTAGAATACAAAATAACCAACGTTAGAGCACGAATAATACATAGTTAGAATTCAGCACTTCAGTTTCACTGTGTTTTTCAAGACTATGTGCAGTGTAGTGTTCTCCCAAGAATATGTTGTGTTCTCCCCCTTTTTTTCGTCAGAAAAGAGGGTAAAAAAAATACCATAAAGAATTGATCAAGGAATTAGCAGCAGAGAAAATAAGGAACAAATAAAGTCAATTCACTAAAAAATCTAAACTGTTTCAGAAAATAACAACACACAAATAGTAAGTTAACAAAAAACATACACATATAACTGTTCTTAAACAATAAATAAAAGCAACTCACAAGCAGAAACACAAACAAGCAGCAGACAACAAACAACAGGGGGTATCCATCATCATCAAAAGTCAGGTTTGGCCTTTTTGGCATTGTGAATGACTTGAGCAATAGAGGGAAGGGTCTTTTGGTGGCAGAAGGAAGAGGAGGTTTACGACTTTTATGGATGGTACTTTGAGCAGTGCTTTTAAATCTCTTTTGCCTTCCAGAATATTGAGAAGGAGCAGCTGTGCTTTTGAACCACTTCTGTTTTCCAGATGATTGAGAGGGTGCAGCTATTTTGACCTTAAAGAGAGCTAGTCTCCTTTCATTGAGACTCTTCAACTTTTTCATAGAGTCTACTAAGTACTTGATGTGCTCTATGACATCCTTACCATGTTTGATACTCGCTTCAAGTCCTTTGTTGTGCTCTTCAATTAGGCCTTTTTCCAATTCCATTAGCACAGCCTCTCTGTTACGGGGTTCATTCTCTTGCAGCGATGTCCTTTTAACTTCATCTTCTTTTTCTGCCTCTTTTCCAATGTCAGTACCCATCTCTTCTTCATCATCACTGAAAAACAACTCTTTTGTTTTAGCTTCACTTGCTTCCTCAATCTCAAGTTCTGATTCAGCTTTCTTCTCTTTTTCTACTTTTGTTTTAGCCTCTGCTTCTTGTCTCTTTTTTGGACTTCCTTTTTATTTCTCTAAATTTTTAGCTTTTTTTGCTTCCTTAACATTCTCAGCAAACTTTTCTTGATTTTCTGATTCTAATCCTCCTTTTTCTTTTTCTACTTCAATATTTTCCTCCTCAGAATTAACTTTGCCCTTTTCTAAACTCTCAGCTACCTTTTCTGATTACTTTGGCAGAGGAAAGTAATGAGCAGAGTGAGAGTGAGAGAAAGATAGACGATGAAGAAGAAAAGAGAAAGAAATTGATTTGAGTTTTCGATTTTTGGGACGGATAGAGAAACAGCTTCGCCGAGAAGTTGTTGATTGAACGAGGAAAGAGAAAAATAAAAAGCTGAAGTTAACGGTGTCAGAAACATGGGAAACAGAAGGGAGCAGTTTCATTAATTTGAAATTTAAACTCAAAAAGCAATTTCTTTTTTTTTAGAAGAGAGAGGGAAAGTAATTGACTTGACTCTTGATACCCTTATAATAAATATTCTACAGCTATTTTTGCAATACCAAGAAAAATAAAATAAAATAAACAAAAATAAATAAAAAATAAAGTACATAATATAATGAACACTTAAGTGTCTGATAGAGCTTGAATTTTGATGTTGATCGTCACATTAGAATTCAACATCAGAATCCAATTTATCATTTTAATCACATAGACACAAAAACCTCACAGATTTAATATCAAAACTCATACCACAGAATTCCTTATTTTCATTTACAGAAAGCGTTTAGAACTTACTGAGTTCTAAAGTTATGAATTTAGAACCAACATACTTAGTTTTCTTCTAATCAAGCAAATTGGCTTTCATTTAGCGGTTTAGTTAAAATATCCGCCAATTGCTTTTTCTTAGGGATGAACTCAACCACTATATTACCTTTCTGAACATGATCTCGAATGAAGTGGTGCCTGAGTTCTATATGTTTGGTTCTAGAATGCTGGACTAGATTTTTAAAGAGGTTGATAGTGCTTGTTTTATCGCAACTAATTGGGATCATTTCTAATTTCAGACCTTAGTCTGCCAATTGTTGCTTGATCCATAGAACTTGCGCAACACAACTTCCAGCAGCTATGTATTCTACTTCTGCAATAGAAAGAGCAACAGATGTCTGCTTTTTGCTAAACCAAGATATAAGAGCGCTTCTTAGAAACTGACAGGTTTTAAAAGTACTCTTTCTATCTACTCTGCTTTCTGCAAAATCAGAATCGCTATACCCAACAAGATCAAATGTATCATTTTTAGAATATGACAAGCCAAGATTAGAAGTACCACAAAGATATCTTAGAATTCATTTTACAACAATTAAGTGTTACTCTTTGGGACTTGACTGAAATCTAGTACATAGGCACACACTAAAGTGAATGTCAGGCCTGCTTGTAGTTAGGTATAGTAAAGAACCAATCATACTTCTAAACAGTTTTATGTCCACATCCTTTCCTTTTTCATCCTTTTCTAATTTTGAGGAGGGACTCATAGGAGTGCTACATACCTTAGCATTATCCATTTTGAACCTTTTTAGAAGTTCACCTGTTTACTTGCCTTGGTTTATGAAGATTCCATTGTCACATTGTTTAATTTGAAGCCTAAGGAAGAAGTTCAACTCTCCCATCATACTCATTTCAAATTCACCTTGCATAATCTTAGAAAATTCCTTACAAAGAAGGTCATTAGTAGAACCAAACATTATGTCATCAACATAGATTTTGTACAACTAGAATATCAGATGGTTTCTTTTTTATAAAAAAGTGTAGTATCCACCTTTCCTCTAGAAAAACCATTTCCAATTAGAAAATTACTTAATCTTTCATACCAAGCTCTTGGAGCTTTTTTCAAACCGTAAAGTGCTTTAATAAGTTTATAAACATGGTTTAGTTTTTCATAAACTTCAAAATCGGGTGGTTATTCAACATACACCTCTTCATTTAGAAAACCATTTAAGAAAGCACTTTTTACATCCATTTGATAAAGCATGAAGTTTTTAAAGAAGGCAAATGCACAAATCATTCTAATAGCCTCAAGTCTAGCAACCGAGGCGAAAGTCTCATCAAAATCGATGCCCTCTTCTTGGCTATAACCTTGAGCCACTAACCTAGCTTTGTTTCTCACAACAATACCATGTTCGTCAAGCTTATTTCTAAACACCCATTTAGTTCCAATTACAAAATGATTTTTAGGTCTAGAAACAAGTTTCTAAACTTGATTTACCTCAAACTGATTGAGTTCTTCTTGCATAGCAAGAATCCAACTCTCATCATTTTAAGCTTCATCAATGTTTTTAGGTTCTATTTGAGAAACGAAAGCAACGTTACCAAAGTATCTTCTAAGTTGAGCTCTAGTCATCATCCTTTCTGAAGGGTTGTTAATGATGTCTTCTTGAGGATGATACTTGTGGAATCGCTACTCTCTTGGTAAGTCTAAATGCTCATATTCTATTTTTGGCATTTGGTTTTCTGTAACATTTTGAACTTCATGTCTATCCTCTGATTCAGCCTAATCATCTTCATTTTGAGCGTTTTCTGGATGTTCTAGTTGTTCTGATTGTTCATTATGATATTTTTGATTAATGTCTACAACATCATCACTTTCAAAAATTCTAGAAGTAGAGTCAGATTCGTCAAAGACAACATTAATAGATTCTTCTAAACTAGTGTATTTTTATTAAACACCCTATATGCTTTACTGTTATTAGAATAACCTAGAAAAATTTCTTCATAAGATTTTGCATCGAATTTAGAAAGGTGATTTTTCTTGTTATCTAGAATAAAGCATTTACACCCAAATATGTGGAAATAGCCAATGTTTGGCTTTCTGCCTTTGTAAAGCTCATATGGAGTCTTTTTAAGTTTAGATCTCACCAAGGATCTGTTTAGAATATAATATGCTGTGTTTACAGCTTCTGCCCAGAAGTAGTTTGGAAGTTTAGAATCATGGTTCTGGCCATTTCTTGAAGAGTTTTGTTCTTGCGCTCAACTACTCCATTTTGTTAGGGTGTTCTAGGTGCTGAGAAGTTATGGAAGATTCCTGATTCATTGCAGAAATCACTGAATTTCTAATTTTCAAATTCTCTTCCATGATCACTTCTAATTGCAGTGATGTTGTATCCTTTTTCATTCTAAATTTTCTTGTAAAGATGAATAAACAAGTCATATGACTCATCCTTATTTCTAAGGAAGAGAGTTTAGGTGAATCTAGAATAATCATCGACAATGACAAATGCATATGATTTACCTCCAAGACTAGATGAGGTGATAGGTCCAAATAAATCAAGATGTAGCAATTCTAAAGGTCTAGAAGTAGAAACCATGCCCTTAGATTTGAAAGATGTTTTGGTTTGTTTACCCAATTGACATGCATCACAGATATGATCTTTTTCAAATTTCAATTTAGGTAAACCATGAACTAAATCTTTCTTTGACAATTTAGAAATGAGGTGCATGCTTGCATGTCCAAGTCTTCTATGCCATAACCAACTAGAATTGTCAACAAAAACTAAACATATGTCTAAGTTATGCATATCAGAAAAATCTACTAGGTATATGTTTCCAAATCTTTTACCTACAAACAGAGTTTTGTTATCATGCATACTTTGAACTTCACAGTGAGATGGCTCAAAGATCACTCTTCTGTTTTTATCACAAATCTGACTGACACACTTAACAAATTATAATGCAATCCTTCTACTAGACATACATCTTCTATTGAAGGATTAGAACCTACCACACCAATATCAACAATTTTACCTTTAGCTTTGTCTCCAAAGCTCACTGTACCTCCCTTCTTCTTTTCTAATCTGGTTAATTTCTTTTTATCACCAGTCATATGCCTAGAGCAAGCGCTGTCCATGTACCACATTTCTGTTCTCAGCTAGCTCCTTAGGCACACTTGCAAATATCACGCAGATTTAGGTACCCAATATATATTGGGTCCTGGAGGATTAGTGGTAACATGTGTATATCCTTTTTCAATTTTCTTGCTATGATTTTTCTTTTGATTAGCATTGCCAGATTTTTCAATATGTTTCTGATGTTCTAATTTTACAACATTAGAAATGACATTTTTACTCATAGATACATGTTTTTCTCTTAAAGCACAATCACAGTTAGAACTAATTTTTCCTTTAGAAAATGATTCTGATATTGACTTTAGAATTCTAATTTCAGCTTTTAGAAAGTCATTCTCAGAATTTAGATTTTTGCATTTCTCTTCAAAGTGTTTCAGATTTTTAGAAAACTTTTCATTGCAACTTCTCAGATCATTTATCTCAATAATCAAATCTTTGCATGTAACTTCTTGATAAAAACCATCTTTTAAGTGATTACATTCTGTTTTCAACTTTTTGTAATCTTTCTTTAAAACCTTATGCTTTTTAACAAGTTTTTCAAATTCAATATAGAGGTTATTATAAGTATCTAGAAGATCACTTTCAGATTCAGGTTCAGAGATACTTACATCGCTTTCTTCATCCTTATGAGTTGTTGCATTAGTTTTGCTACTTTCAGCTTTCTGTGTTGACACTAGAGTGCTTTCTACTTTAGAGTCAGAATTGGTAACGGCCATCAAACAGATATTTGTGACTTCCTCCTAGCCACTTTGATTTTTAGAACTTGATTCGTCTGAGTCACTCCAAGCAGCTACAAACGCTTGCTTCAGCTTATCTTTCTTTGAATTCTTTTTCAATCTAGGATAGTTTGGTTTGATATGCCCAGGTTTGTTGCACTCATAACAAACCACTTCAGAAGGCTCTTTCTTTGGCAGGTTGCTATGTTTAGGTGAAAAGTTCTTTTTGATGAACTTTTTCTATGGCCTTCCACCTTTCTTGTAAAATTTCTTGAATTTTCTAGCAACAAGCGCCAGGTCATCACTATCAAGATCAGAAGAGCTTTCCTCACTAGAATCGACCTTCAAAGCTAGTCCTTTCTTTTTCTTATCTTCTGAAGTCAAAGAGAACTTCATCTCTTAAAAATAAGAGCTCCTATCAGATAATCATATGTTACAGGAGTCTCTTTGTAGTTCATCATAGCTCCAATAGAATCCCATTTCTTTGGTAGAATTCTGAAGATCTTCTTAACAAGCTCATCTTCAGGAATCTCCTTTCCAAGAGTTCTCAAAGGATTTACTATATTAGTGAATTTGGAATTCAGCTCAGCAATAGTTTCTCCTTCTTTCATGCTAAACATTTCGTACTCTCTCCAAAGGATATTGATTTTGGATTCCTTCACATGATCAGTTCCCTCATAGGTTACTCTTAGTTTCTCCCACACTTCTTTTGCTGATTTACATCCAGAAACTTTATTATATTCGGCAGAATCTAAAGCACAGTGGAGTATATTAATGGCTTTTGCATTTACAACAATATCACTCCAATCAACATCAGTATACTCCTCTTTTGATGTTGGAACTCTTTCATTTTCTACAGTCTTCATGGGAACACGAGGGCCATTGATAATGTTCCTCTAGCAATTTATATCAACTGATTTAATGAAGTTTTCCATTTTGGTTTTCCAGTAGGAATAGCTAGAGCCATTGAATAACAGTGGTCTGGAAATAGATTGACCTTCTAAAGAAGTGAGAGGAAGTGGGGCTGCCATGGGATCTTTTCTCTTAAGTTGTTAAGCTTTGATAAGTCAAGATACTAAGCTCTAATACCAGATTGTGGGTCCCATGTGTAGGTATGGCACAATCCAAGAGGGGGGGTGAATTGGGTTTTCTAAAAATTTTGCTTTTAAAAACACCAAATCCGAATTCTATTTGCAACGAAATTAAAATGTATATGTAAGAGACAAATATTTAGTTTAGAACACTCTTACAACACAGTTCCAACATTAGAAAGACTATGTGAAGTGCAGTTATTGAAATTAGAACTGACTCACAAGCCTTCTTGCAAGATTAGAACAACTCAGTGAAGAAAAGTTATCAAGATTAGAACATTTTCACAGGGCTACTGCAAGTTTAGAAAGACTTTGTAAAGAGAAGTTATTGCGTTTAGAACTTCTTCACAAGTCTTTTTGTAACATTAGAAAATAGATTAAACTTGAAGATTCAGACAGAGATAAATTTAGAATAATCAATTAGAACTTCAGAAGATTATGATTCAGAAATCCAGAGTTCTAATTTTATACAGAGATAGAGCTTGCTTACAATCAGAACTGAACTTAAATTAACTTAGCATTTCTGGAAAAATAAATACCTGTGTAAACTGGAAATAATCAAGCAACAACTTCAGAAAGGGAAAGAAGATAGACACAGTGATTTATAGTGGTTCGGCATTAACTCGCCTACATCCACTCCCCAAGATACAACTTGAGATCCTCCACTATGTTATCTCTTTCCAAGGGTAAGAGACAAACCAACAGTACAAGAAAATAGATTTAATCACCTAAATCTAACCTTTAACCACTAGATTAAACAGGTTTTAGTTGACCTTAACCCTTTTCTGTTTTACAGAGGTCAGAAAACTCAGATCAAGACTTTTATATCTCACTCAAGGAGAAGGTTGCTTAAATACCTATAAATCTACAGCTTCTGAACTAAGCTGTTACACAAATATTTTTCTTTTAAAGTATCTCTAACCACAACAGATTACAACGAAATTTATATGAAAAAAGAGAAATGCAGAGATAAGCATAGAAGAACAGAAATACAGATTTTAAACTCAGAAACACAGACCTATTCTTCAGAAAGAGATGAAAACAGAATGTTTTTCACTTGAACAATATATCTTGAAGAACAGAGATGAAAAGCAAAAGTTCTTTTCACTAAAAATAATTTTTCTTGAAGACTAGAAACGAAAAGAAATCAGAGAAGGATTAAAGAGAGAGCTTTGAGAGATTTTGAATGTTGGGTTAATGGCTCAAACTTTTGTCCAACTTTGAGAAGGAGAAGCAGAAATTCTTTTATAGAGAGATGAAGACAGTTTACCATTTGAGAGAGAAAATTTGAATTTAATGGGACTGTCACAAGTTTTGGCAAAAGTGAAATGAGGCATGGGGGGTTAATAAATGACCCTGTCCTTTGCTAAACACATTGGCGGCAGGTAACATTTAATGAAGAGTGGAAAGTGCATTAAACCACGGTGGTATTTAAAACCAGAGGACAGTTTAACTGTAACAGAGTTCTGACATCTGAGTTCAGAACCTCTGCTGTAGATCAGAATGCATTAAGTAGCCGTTTGAGAATATTTACTCCAAGGGTCTTTTGGAAAGAAAGACGTGGAAAGGAAGCTTTGTTCAAATCTTTCAGCTTTTCATATTTTAAAATATTTAAAAATAATTTTTGAACGAAGGAGAGAGAGAGAGAGAGAGAGAGAGAGAGAGAGAGAGAGAGAGAGAGAGAGAGAGAGAGAGAGAGAGAGAGAAAGAGAGTTCTTTGTGCTTATAATCATTTCTCTCTATCCTACATTAACTTGCCTAAGTTACATACCAACTGAAGATGCTTCTCCAAGTCTTCATGGCCTTCAATCATATGTAGGAAGTTAATTTCTTCAATAAATTTTAATAACAGAATCTGTATAAGACAAACTTTAGCACAGGAATAATATATATATATATATATATATATATATATATGTATATATATATATATAAATTTATATGGTTTAATGTTATCATCAAAATCAAGTGGAGAGTTAACCATTGAGCCAACATTAATTTCTCAGTTTGTGTATTTCACACACTTGGCACGCCCACAAATCACAATTCAAGCTGTCAGTCAACAGATTCGTTGTTGTTTCCATGAAAAGAACCAACATATCTCAAATAAATCTCCACCACTATACCAATTTTGACAGTACCATCACAAAAAAATACACTGAACTTCTTAACCCAATAACAATAGCGAGATCCAAAAGTGCAATTTCTTTCACAACTAGATTTTTAATAGAATTAATGTAGAAAAAAAAAAGTATATATAATCAACCATAAACCATAGTGGAGTCAAAAACTTGTTTTTAAGGGGGCGAGAAGTATTTTTATCATTTTATTCGACGAATTTATTTATAGATATAGTTCATTATATAACACCATCACATTGCAATCATATAAATATAAAAGCATTAATTATAACATTATCAATTTATAATATCAAGTTTCAGGACAAGTAAATAAAGGTAAGATAAAAAATAAACCTTCCTAAATGACAACAAAATATAATTTCCTAAATTTTTCATGTTAGAAATTACAATAAAAATAATTATTAGTAATTTTACATATGCTATTGTAATTTTAAAATTTGATCAATTTAATTACATATTACTTTTTCAAGTTGTTAAGTTTTAATCAAATATTTAATATTTATGTAAATTCTTGTGTTTTTATCATATCAAAATTAAAAGTAAAATCAAACTTAAACTAAAATCTAAAAAGAATAAAGAGAGAAGTACATGTCAAGTGTTATATATGCGTTGTGTTGGATATGTTTTCGTTCATTCTTCTCTTCAACCTGTGTTGCGTTGATAATTCTATGGTTGGCGTTTGTGGGCTTGTTTTTTTTGTTGTAAAATGCAACTTGAAAAATAAATTGGCGCTGCCAAAAACCATTGGGCTAGCAAAATTGATATGTGCATCGGGTGCATTAAAAGTTTTCTATCACTGAAGAGACTTGATCATAACCTTCAGAAAAGTGGTTCTGAGAAATTATTATTGTTGAAGATGAGTTAAAAATCTCCAATATTAAGTAATTGAAAGTAGGACTTAGTTTTACTTGTCATATCTTAGGTATAAATTCTATCATATTATTGAATCTCTAAATCAATTTGTCACATAAATATTGCGATTTAATTAATGATAAAACCAACATTACCTCTTAATCAACTGTAAGACTGACATGACGGTTATTTATTCTAAATAATTATATAATATATGTCACATCATTTATCTATCTCGAGAGTCCAACAAACACTTGATATAAACTATTAAAAATACCGTGAAGCTTGTGTTTTGTTATAATAGCACCTTATTTTTAAGTTAACTTCTCCGGCACCTTAATTTCTAACTCTTTTTTTTATAATTGCACCCATAATTCAAATCTGTCCTTTATAAATGAATAAAACAGTAATATACGCGGTCCCACCACAAGAGGTAGAGTTGAAAGCTAACCACCATAGTTAGGTTTTAAAACTTAACCTAGCCCATATGATTTCTCATCTTTATGACTCCAACTTGGCTCACGCAAAGCCCAGGTCCTCTGGTCTCTCTCAATTTGTAGAAACATCTTCAATGTCGCTCTCTAGCTCTAGGAATTGAACAACAAACCAGTCTACTGTATTATATGGGTGCAGGCAACGAGAAACCAGAAACATCTTCGATTTCGCTCTTTAGCTCTAGCAATCCTCTCTTCTTCCCTCTTGCCATTTGGCCTTTTGTATCCTAGTCTCCACGCCGAATATCGCTCAAGCTATCAAAGAGATCAATCAACCAACATAATCGAGTCTAATAGCAGTGAGGGATCAGAGAAAAAGCAACTTGGGTCTCTTAACAATTCAAATCAACGAAGGAAAGTGTTTGGTGTTCGTCTCATATTGAATCGGGAGAGGAGAGTTTGAATGTATTACCTAAACCCTAAACAGTGCAATGCACCGTTTTACTTAACGATGATATGGCTGAGGGTTTTATCGGTGATGGGAGAGAGGATTAAGAAATTATGGTGGTGAAACCGTAGGAGGTGAAACCACCGTTGCAGTTGCAGCAGTTGTTGAATTCATTGGATTGACGCTTGGACTTGGGACAAAATAGAACTTTTTATGGTTTAGACAAGAGACACGAGATTAAAAGAATGGGCACAATCTCAGTCAAAAAAGATATTCTCTTTAGTAGTGAACAATCCTATTTTTGTCATAAATAACATTTCTCTCACTTAATTCTAGCTTCCCCCCTGACTTAATGGCAAGAAGCTACTTTTTGGACAAATAGACCATATCGAACCTCAAAGATGGGTCGTTAATTTTTAAAAAATTCACGAAGTAATTAATTAGGTCAGATCCTTGGAATATATCATAATTTTTTTCGTAAAACGTAACTATTAAGAGGAATAAGCAACAAAATTAAAAATACTTGAAAATATAATTATAAAACAATTTTACGAACCACAAAATATTCGAAATACAACATTTCAAAACAAATTTTTTAATAATAATAAAATTGAAAAATTAAATTTTCTAATAAAAAATATAACCAATAAAATTAAAAAAAATACTTAATAACATAATTATACAATAAATATTAGAATATAATATATTGCACTACCGACATTTCAAAACAAATTTGTATCAAAGAAAAAACAACAATTTTAAAAACCTACTAAATATTTTAAATTATAAACTAAATTAAACCAACTCAGATAATTCATAATTATGCACATACAACTACATATATGACATTTTTAATGGTTTTATCAAATCTGCAAGTCTATCTAATAAACCGTGATCCAACACAATCCATGAATTATAAAAATGATCCCCTCAATTTAACCCATTAACTTCCAAAATTGGGTCCCGTTTCTTGGGTTGGATAGGGTCATTTGCAGCCATAGACCAAATTAGTAAACTATTGAAATGCCATTTAATGAAAAGACAATATATATCCTGAGATGCCATAATAAGAAAGATTATGTCTTGCTTATGATCTAAAAGAACGCAAACGTTGTCCAGTCAACAATGACACAGCTGTTCCAAATACACAACCAGACAACCGTAGTCCCCAGTGGACCAATAATGAACCAGGTTTAATTTTCAGACCATTGCAGGGATAAACTAAATTTAAAAATAAATAGAAATAAAAAAAAAAGTTTTAAAATGCAATTCCATAATTTACCCTTAAAAATGGTAGTAATATTCTGTAATTAGCCTAATCTTTCTTGGTGTAATGTCGGACCGCAAAGGCTAAACCCAAGATCAAGAGAGGCACAAGAAATTGCATGATCTTAACGAAAAGCTCTGAGCTCTTATCTTGATTTTGCGCAGATAGCTTCGGAGGGATCGGGACACGCTTTTTCGGGATAGTGGATGCATCTATTTCACCAATGTAGTACCTCTCCATCATATCTCTAGCAGAATCGCTGTGACCCACATCTTCAAAATCATTTGTTGCATCTTTTCCTGCAATTGTGAAAGAAAATTTAATAAAAATAAAAATAAAAACACCATCGGCAATCTCAAATATGAATTTGCAGTTTAGATATATGATTTCCAAGTTGAAGACCAAATAACTAACAACATAGCATTACCAGTTGATGACAGCAAGACTTCATCTCCTCCAGGATGATCATCCATGAATGAAGTGACATCATACACCTAAATTTAAAGAAGCTTAAAACTTTAATAAAAAATTAAAATAAAGATAATAAGACCAAGGCATTTGCAACCATTTCATGGCAAATAAATAGCGTGAATACTGCCAAGTCAAAGAAAAATAACGAAAGAACAAAAAGGAAAAGAAGATTCACAGTCTATGCTTGATCTTGAGGAGAAGAATGTTTGAAGATAGCCGTTAAAACAGATCATGCATTGTATTGTATTTTGTGCAACAATGCAACAATAGCTATGTTATTTTCCATCAAAATCATATCAAAACCGAAGTATATGGATAAAGGTTTCAATAACAAAAGGGATTGTCTGACACATCAAATTAAAACATCTGAGTCGCTATCAACATTTATCATTTCCTACAGTTAACTATCTCAACAGCTTCCAGTCGCATTTATACCAATTGAATTGCATATAAAATTTAGGAAAAACTTAGTTTCTTATCCAAGTACTAACCAGATCCAACATGCCACTCACTTACACCCAACCAACCCTCGATGACCTAAGTAAAAAAACCTGTGACTTAAGTAAAAAAACCTGTTCAAAACATCTTCAAACACCAAATCTGAGAATAAATCAATAACACCCAAACTATTATCCGACAACCAAAAAAAAAAAAACCAAGAAAAACAATTATAGGTACCGTAGAATTTATACTCGGTTATTAATTAGCGTGCAACTAATAGTGCCATTGCAAAACTAAAATCAAAGGTCCCAAGGAGATGATAGCAATCCAGGAAAAGCTGCAATCAACTTTTCTCAATTAAAAGTCTCTAAGAGCCTTAATATTTTCTCTTATGAGTGAGTATCAAATTATTGGTTTTTATGTTTAAATGACCGAAAAGTCAACGAATTAACCAACCATCCAAACAGATCATAATTTTCTCAATTACACAAAAACCGAATCAAAATTGTCAAAGTTGAAACTCTAAGAAAAAGAGAGAGAGAAAAAAATCAGACCTTGCCAGAGATAATAAGCCAACAATCCTTTGTTTTGTTGTGCACTGCAACGTCTTCAAATTTGTGAATTTTGGGATCTGAAGCCATCTTTTTCCTTTATCTATAATATTAACCACACAATAACAAAAAAAACTTAGAACCCTTTGAAATTCACGAACCAAAGCCTGAAGATTTATATATAAAAAAGGGTCTAATCAATCAAAATTACGAGGACACAAAGCAAATACGAAAACCCAGAAAGAACGAAGGGTAGATCTAGAAGATGAGAAAGAAATAGAGAAAGGCAATAACATTTATAATCCAAAAAGGATGTATAAAGACAGATTCTGATAATGGATTTGAACAAAATCAAGAATCTTCAAATCCTTACGTCTCTCTGAGACCGAAGATGAGGTCTTTGAGACTCTGTTCTCTCTGTCTCCGTCGTCTTTGTTAGTGACCTGTCAAAAACTGATACTGGAGGCCGTTTTAAGGTGTAGTATTTATTCTACCAAAATTTTTACTTAGTTGACAAATTAACCTTAATCTTTATTTGAATTTACAATTCTGTCTAGCGTTTTAAAAAATTAGACTGACTTCAAACCAAATTGATGATTCGGTCACGTTAAACCAATTTTTTTATTTTTACTAAAAAATATTACTTCATCCGTTTTAAGATTATTATTTCAAATATTTTTTATAAATTAATAATTAAGTTAGTTTAATTATAATATATTTTTTTATTTTTTCATATATACCCTTAAACATTTTAAAGATTATATATATAATAATTCCTCAAAGCTTTTAAAATAGAATAATAATTACTATATATTAAGATTTCAAAATTGATTATTTTAAATTTTTCTTTACTATTAACTAATAGTAATTTTTTCTATGAATTATTATATAATTGTAATATCCCGAAATTTTTATTTCAAAATATTTTTCATTTAAATTTAATCATTAAATTATTAGTCAATAATATTACGCCACGTAGTATTATCGAGACCGAAAACTATTTAGTTCGCCTAAAAATTAATTAAGTAACCATTAATCAATTAAAAATCGGATTAATTTTTTTTATTGGACCGAATTAATTAAAATTAGACCCGAATCAGATATTTTTGAAAAATATTGTGCGTTACTATTTTTTTCTTCCCGACAATCTAACGTCGGATGGTTTGTTTTTTTTAATAATTTTACTTTTTTTTCTTTTTCTTTTTCTTTTTCTTTCTTTTCTTTTTTTTCTCTCTTTTTTTCTCATTTTCCTCTCCTTCTTCTCTTCATCGACACAACACACCCTCACACAGCACTCTCTCTCTCTCTGTGTCCCTACCACTCTCTCTGTCATTGAGCAAGACAAGCAGCACCACCGCTGCTGATCCGCCAGCCGCTGCAACTCCGGCCACCACAACCACAATAGCACCACACCACCTCCAGCCCCACTTCTCTCCTCTCCTCTCTCCCTCGACCTCTCTGTTATACTCTCTCTCTCTCTTTGCGCAAAGTCCGGCCACCACCATAGCTGTAGCAGCTTCACCGTGCCACCACAGCTGTGGTCCCAGCAGTGTCGCGCCACCGCTGTAGTTGGCCTTCCTCCTCCACGCGGCTAGCCTCCAGCTGCCTCTCTCCATCGCGCGATCCAGACCCAGCCAAGCTTCACCGCGCCACCGTTTTAGCAGCAGTGCCTTCGCGTCGTTCCCAACAAACCAGACACACCAGGTCGCCAGCCCAGCTGCTGCAGACGATTACGCCACTGCCTCCTCCTCCTTCAACCTTCGGATAATTAATCTTTAGGACTGTGATAAATATTGGGTATTAATTTTAATCCTAGAATATATTTAGTTAATTTTTAAAATTTTTGATTGATTAATTTCATCATTTATGGGGTTAACTAATTATTTGGTTGAATTTATATATTGGAGGATTTTCTTATTTTAGGGATAATTTTAATAATTAATTGGTTAAATTGAATGATTGTGGTGATTGACTAATTATAGGATTTTGATTATTTGATTATAAGTATATTGTTAGAATTTTTGTAGTTGATTGATTATTTGGTTATAGGTTGAGAGTAATTAATTTTTTAGTTTAGAATAATATTATTATGGAGATTAATTTAATTATAGAACATTGATTATTGGTTGATTAATTAGTTATGTGATTGATTGATTAATTAGTGACTTTGATAAAATAAATAAGTTGATTTGGTTAATTAAAGATTAAGTATAGGATTTTAATTAATTTTGAGAGTGAGTAATTAAATTAATTGTAGAATTTTAATTAGTTATTATTCCATAATTATAAAAATTAGTTTATTAAGGATGAATGGGTATTATTGAAGGATTTTAAATAAGTAGTGTATATTAAGAGTTGATTTAATTAGTTGATTGGTTAAATGGATTATTATGAAAGGTGAAGTTTTATTGCTAAGATTAAATATATTATATTAGAATATTGTCAAAGGTGGTATTTTGAGAATTTGGTTAATTATGGATTAATTG
>CANUEX010012993.1:0-27981 GCA_948099535.1 Jatropha multifida
GAGGGAGGTGATGGAGTTGCAGTGGTTGTGGGCTGAGTGAGAGAGGGAGGTGATGGCTGGTGGAGTTGTCGACCAAGAAGAAGAAGATGAAGGCCAAATAAAAAGAAGAAATGGAAAAGAAAGATAAGAAAGAAAGAAAGAAAAAACAAAAAATAATTTAAAATTATTAAATAAAAACAAACCGTCCAGATAAGTTGTCGGGAAGAAAAAAATAGTGACGCACGATGTTTTTCAAAAATTTCCAATTTGGGTCTAATTTAAATTAATTCGGTCCAATAATAAAAATATTGGTCCAATTTTATTAGATTGACGGTTATTCGATAAATTTTTCGGACGAACCAAAATGATTTTCGGTCCCGATAATATTACGTGGCGTAATATTATTGGCTAATAATTTACAATTTAAATTTAAATGGGAATGTTTCGAAATAAAAATTTCGGAATATTACACTTACACGTGTGTATTTTACTTCCTTTTAATTTTTTTATTTATATAATATTAAATTATAAGTTTTTATTTATATTAAAATAAATATAATTGTTTAATTTGTATTTATTTTTATTGTACGAGCTATTTGTAATGTTACTTTTTATATACTTAATTTTATTTTACATATATATATAATGAAGTGGTCTCAAAATAAAATTTAACTCAATCTCTAAATCTAATCCTTCGATCTCTAATTTATAAATGCAGATTCTTAAAACATTAATAGATATCTAAAAAGAAAATTAAGTCATCACTCAATCTCTAACTTCATATTCTTAACCCTAAATAAATATCTATATGTGACTATAATGAAAAATAATGATAAGTACAATTGGTTAATTTTATTAGACTTTGTCGTACAAATTGCTTTTACTGTTACTTTTCATATACTTAATTCTAATTTTATATAATAAAATAATATTAAAATAAAGTTTAACTAAATTTCTGAGCATAATCCTTTAGTTTTTAATTTATAAATACATATTCTTAAAACCCTGATAGGTATTCAAAAGAAAATTAAGTCATTACTTAATTTTCAACTTCAAATTCATATTTATATATAACTATAATAAAAAATAAGACGATATAATTTTTTTTTACTGCTAGACAAAAGAAAAAACGAAGAAGATGATATGAAATAAAAATAATAATAATTTTGACTATAGTGGTAATATTTTTATGCTATGCGTCAGAGAGGAATATATGAATATATATACAAATCTTTTAAACTCAAACTAAAAATTTATAGTTATAGTTTTTTTCAATTTCGCAAATATTGTTTTCTTTCAAATCAAATATATTTATAATATAAGAAAAATAATATAAAAAAATTAAAAATATTTAATCATTAATATGCTATTTAGGATCCAATATTAATCGGTTAATGAGTTTATTCAAGTATTTTATTTTTTAATATTATAAATTGCAAATTTAAAATAAATAATTAAGTTAATTAATTAATAAAAATATTATATAAAAGAAACGTTTTATCATTTTCAAATAAATCATTAATTTTTCATACAACCGTACAACAGAAAAAAATATATTCTTTTTTCTTTTTCATCTCTCTTAAATGAAATATTATGTATTTCTATTTAAAAATTTAATTTTTGAAAAATATATTCAATCAAACCAAAGAAATATAAAGAAAAATAATATTAATAAAAAGAATATACCTTTCTTTTTTTTTATCTCACTTCTAAATAAATTAAATTATTTTCAATTGTAATCAAAATAGAATTAAATATTTAAAAAATAAAATATAAGCATTTTTAAATCTCTCCTTATATATATATATATATATATATATTAAATAATAAAAAATTACATAGAAGAACACATTCTATCCTCTTAAAAAAAAAGACCTAAATTCCCCATACAACTATATAAAAAAAAATATTCCTTTTTATCTATCTCCTAAATAAAATATTATGTATATTTTATTTAAAAATTTATTTAAAAAAATATATCATATCAAATTATAAGAATATAATAAAAAAATATTAATAAAATGAATATGATTTTTTTTTTCTAACTCCTAAATAAAATATTTTGACTTATAATCAAAATAGAATCAAATATAAAAATTTTTAAATCTCTCCTTATCTTATATATATTCATTAAAAAATAAATTTTGAAATTCTTAATTATTTATATGTATTTAGTTAAAAAATATAATTTTTTAATTGAATAACTAATATTATTTTAAAATATTTCAAATTTTGATATATTTATAACCGCTCAAAGTAAGATTAACGACTAGTTAAAGAAATGAACTTCATCTTCCTTCCTTAACATCTTCACCTTGTCCACATAGACGATTAGATTTGAAGGCATCATCTTTAACCATTTGGCATTGCCATCTGAGGAAAGAACGACGTTTTGGAAGAAATAGGAGTCGTTAATGCGACAGCATGGAGACACCGTAAGTTCCTTCCTCCTTGAGCTAGCTGATCGGAGTTGTAAATGGGTAATTTTGCTGTGCTCTGGAATTAACGCCACCCTTCCCTTAACTCACTTTCCTATTAAGCTTGTCACTAACTAATTAGAGGATCAATTCGATTATGATGTGACACGATCGCTTTCATGTAACTATCCAGTTGATAAGATCATCACATAAATACAGAAATCAATTTCGGTTATTAAATTACCATATTAACTATAATTTATCAAGTAAAAACAATAAAGAAATGGGTAAAAAATCAAAATAAAGCTTTATTTGTTTTTATTATTTTTTTTTATCAAAGTATTATTTCTTTCTGCCTTGTTCCCTAATAGGTTTTGATGTAGTTTTTAGTGTTTTGATTAAATTAAAATATTATTATTGTTATTATTATTTAATTTTTGATATTATTATTAATGAACTGTATTTAAATTATGAATTTCTCATTGATGTTAATGGTAAGGCTTTTAAACCAAATGTTTGAAGGGTCAAGTCCAAGAATCAAACCAAAACGACACTAACTCTTATCTTGTAAGGAACAATGAGATAGGATTTTCAAATACCGTTTGTTAGTCGAAATGAAATTACTTGTGACACGACATGGTTTCCTGTTCCTAGGTTAGATAGATTTTAGGTTGAACATTACCGAAGTTGCTTTCTAAAATTAGATATGCTATTGCTAGTATAGGCTATTTCGGTTCAGTTTTTGCTTATCCAGACTAAGTACACTCTTCTCCACATTTTGACGCTAACTATATATTCTTTCCTCCATTTTTTTTTTCTAAATATAAACACTTGGCAACTTATCTTTATATAATTTCAACCTTTTTTTTCTTTTTTAATTTAAAAAATTGAAATATGGAATATATTTCTTGACGCAGGAAAGAAATAATTAATTATTTATTATAAATTTATAGGTAGCTTTCAGGAGCGCTTCCTCACTTTTTATCTGTGACTTTTATCCATTACTAATCCAAAAAGCAAGCAAATAGACCCATTTTAAGTTTATGTTGTCGATTTCTTCCTTTTTCTAGTGGGACTAAGAAAATGTCTCTTCTTTTCTTTGTTCAAAAACAATTTCGTCCGATTCAAGCCTTAAACGTTTTGAAACACATCTAATTTGAAAATTTTTTAGCTAAAAAAGTGAGAATAATTATATTAATTCTTATTAAATTTCACCATTGTAATGTATAAATTATAATTCTTTATTGTTTTTATTTTTTAATGTAAAAATTCATTTTCTGACAATTATAATTCTTTAATTGAGTCGAAATCATAGTTAAAAACTTTTTTATCTAATGAATCTTCAAGATAATGAATTAAAGTTAAAGGAAAAAGCATGAAAAGTAACTCATGGATTAACAAATATATTAGGGGCTTATTTGTAAATATGCTAAAATATTTAATATTAAACAACTGCCAAATATAGATATGATATGAAGCATTATATATCCAAAGGATCGTGTGACGCAAGGTCAAAATATAAATGAAAGCTCGAGTTATCCAAAATGGATCGTCAGAGCCGTTCGGGACAGTGGGTATGTGTCTTTCGTATAACAACTTCACCATTGATCTCTCTGTATAAACAACTTCACCATTTTCATGCATGGTGATGGTAGTCAAGTCATAGCAACAACTAATAATAATATCATGTGGTGCATTGAAACAAATGGGCAATGAGTCCTAATAGTGTCTCTATGTCCATCTTGCAATTCACATAAGGATAGACATATTTTGAATAAATCCCAAAACTTGGGTAGGCAGGCAGGCTTGAAATGGTGCCTTGTCCAAAATGTTGATGCGCAATGTTACTAAAAGTGAGACCATGGCATTAGCAATTAGATGTATATGGACAATTGGAGGAACTATCCAAGTACTTGTCCCTAAAATGTTGCTTTATAAACTCATGCAAAGACAAAATTTGGTATCACCCCACTTGGCAAAAAGGCCAAGCCCAAGGGTAATTCACTAATTTACTTTTTTTTTTATTAGAAATACTAATTTTATTTTATTATTAAGTGCCAGGAAAAAACTTATTAAATGTAGAACTACCCTTACATCATAGTCTCTTTTATAAATTTAACCCAATATTACAAAAAAAAAGTCTTACCTTTTATAAAATTATATAATATAACATGTGTCCATTAAATTTATTAAAAAATTATTTATTTCTCTAAAAGTCATGTCTTTTAAAATAAAGGGTTATGTCTATAAAATATGAACCGTAAATTATGACATGTTGTACATAAAAAATATATGAAAGTAAATTTTGGATTTGATACTAAAAGAATTATAAAAGCTCTTTAGAGGAAATATTATTATATAGAGAAATGACTTTCATGTATTATATATTATTATTTCTTTAATATTGTAGAAACTCATTTTAAGGATATTCACAGAAATTAATATTATATTGTAATAAATATAATTATAAAATAGAAGTTTATAAATTCAAATATTTTTATTATTTGGCAATGATTGGTTGGGTTATCTCGGATCAATATTGATGCGAAAAAAGAATTAAATTCTTATATGGATATTTATTAAATAATGAAATTTTTTCAAATCTAATGATTTTTAATTATTGTATTCTCAAAGCAGTATTTATGAGAACAAGCCCCCTTATTTATATATAGGAGTATTGCTATTATATATAGTAGAAATTATTCGCTTCAAAATTGTGAAATTTATTGACTGTTATGAATCCCGATATTATGGGAGGAATAAGCAACTGAAAATGTTAATTACTAAAAATAATATTATTATCCAATTTTGATCCTATTACAAGATTGTGTGAACTAGAAGTTAAAAAAGATAGTTATTTTGCAAACTGTGTAAGTCAATTGCTAAACTCCTACTATAATTGAAATCCTTGAAGGATAAAATTATATATGTTAATAAATCTATTGCGTGCTTAAAGCGTGATAGATTAATCAGTTCTAATGACAAAATTCATTGCAAATGAAAAGGAGTAAATATGTTATATTCTCCAGAAGAGATTTTAGATGTGACTGATAAATAATTTCTCGAAGAAACTCAGGTATCTAAAATCAATGATTTTTATGAAAATAATGAGATCTCGATAAGTTATGTCATGTCAAAGAAAAATGAAATCAATATAAAATAAATATCGACTGTGTTTTTATATATGCTATAATACTTAATATTATGAAGAATTATGAGGATCTTGAATATTCTTATTGGGGCATATAGACATAAAATGATTATCTATTTTATTTGGCTCATTTGGTATAAATATTTATATGAAAATATTCGAAGGATTTAAATTGCTTAAAGCACAAAATTTAAATTCTCGAGAAATTATATAGAGCTCTATATATATTACTTAATAATGATAGTCCTTGAAGGGTTAAAACATGCTTAAAGCATACAAATTGAAATCCTTGAAAATGTATTTAAGTAAATTATAGAGATTTCTATACCAATTAAAAAAATCTAATGATATAATCGCCTTAAAGATATGGCTGAGCAAATATCATGTGATCTATAGTGAAAAATAAATATATGACATGATTCATCGTGTTTCAACTCTTCTTTGATGAAATATATGAAAGTCCCTGAAGAATTTAGATGTCTGAAGCATATAAAAGATCTTTATATAGATTAAAGTAATGTAGACATGTGGTATAGTCAACTCAGTATATATATATATGATAAAGAAAGATTACATAAATGATCTAATTTGTCCATATGTTTTAATAAAAAGGTTTACATCTGAATTTAATATTATTGTTGTGTATGTTAATAATATAAATCTCGTTAGATTTCAGTACAGCTCCAAAATGCAGTGCAACATTCAAAGAAGAAATTTAGAATGAAAGAATTTAAAAATATATAAAATTTTGCCTCACCCTAAAGAGCAAATATTTTATAAATGGAATTTATTTTCATTAATTAGTACATATAATTGAAGGGATTGAAATGATTTTTTAAGGATAAAATTCATCAATTAATGAAACTGACAATTGTGAGGTCATTTGATAAGATAAAAACTAATTTCGACCTCCAAAAATGACAAAGAACTCTTTAATCGCAAAGAATTATATCTTTTTGCAACAATAAAAATAGTAGACTCTGAAGTACCATAGTATCATACTGAGTATATATTTGAAGGATCATTATGCTCGTAAGATGCCACAAATCATGAAGCAAGCAAGTAATGTATTTAATTAAAATTAATATATTTTGATATGTATAAAGTACATACAGTTTGCTTGTATAGAAAATAAGCTCTATAATATTATAGGATAACATTAAAATATATTATATTTCTTGAAGAAATAATATGCTTAAGGAAAAGACAAGTAGTAATGTCTTCATTAAGGGGAGAAATAAATTTTTAAAAACACAAAGAATACTATATTCTTTTTCTTTCACTATAATTTTTTTCCACTGAGTTTTTTACTAGTAAGATTTTAATAAGACATATTCTTTGTGTAATGGACGTCCAAGGCATGTTCTTTGCATATAAAATAAACTCTATAATATTATAGGATAACATTAAAATATTTTATATTCCATGAAGGAATAATACACTAAAGTAAAAGACAAGCAGTGATATTTTCATTATGGGGAGAAAAAAATTTTTAAAAATATAAAAAAATACTGTATTCTTTTTCCTTCATTAAAATTTTTTTTCCACTAGGTTTTTTTTAATAAGATTTTAATGAGTTATATCCTCCGTGTAATACACATTCAAGAAGGAGTGTTTTTAAATTATATGATATAATGGAAGTTTATTAAAAAAAATATTTATTTATCCAAAAATTATGTCTTTTGAAATAAATGATTATGTCTTTTAAAATAAAAAATTATATCTTTTTAAGTGTCAGGTTATGTCTTTTAAATTATATTTTATATCATATCATATAAATAGTCCTTAATCCTATATATTGAATTATTAATATTCTAATATATAATCAATTTCTCCGACTCTCTCTTATTTTGTCTATTATATTTCTATATATACTCTCTATTTATTATATTTCATAACATAATCAAATTTGATAATCCAAAAAACGTGACTGAAGTACCTCCGATGCTAGGCAAAAACTAGTTTACTGCCGTGCAATTTGGCCCCATGTTGGAATTCACCGAACCTAGCATGAACAATGTTCAAATTTAGACTTGCCCTTCTATCATTTTCGAGAAAGTAGTTTGGCACGCCAAACAACATATTTCCATTTGAAGGGATTAGGAAAATGGAGGCCTATGCTTCCTCAACCCAACTTTTTTTTTTCCTCCGATCCACTTGTGTTAGTTACAAAAAGGGACAAATAATGAATAGATAGGTCTTACTAGAAAATACAATAAATTAATTTTTTAGAAGAAATAGAACTAAAAATTTCATTAAAACAAAACTATATACAGAATAAAGATCAATATGTTAATATATTTTTTATAAGAAGTCTAATAATAAACTAATTATATAAAAAATAAAAAAAACAATTTGGATTTGATATATTTAATCTAATCGACGGAATATAATATTTATGTCATAAATTAATTTTATTAACCGACTTTAAGAAGATATGATTTAAAAAAGATAACATATATAAGTCAACATAGAGATAGAAATATATATATTTTATACAATTATATAAATTAGCTTTTACAGTGTGTCAGCTCAATTATAATTTGAATTGTTTTTTTATTATCATTTTGTATAAAAACAGTCGGATTGAAAGTGATATTTAAATAAAATTTATCTAATTATGATTATTTCAAATTTCAAACTCTCAACCTTACTGATAAAATTTATTTAAAAATATAATTTATTATTATCAATCCAATTAGGCGCATTTTGCTATTCAACTATAAAGAAGACAATACATATAGCAATAAATAAAACAATGCGTGCTAAATCCCAAATCATATCTATTGTTTTAGATTCAAACTTGTATAACTAATCCATGCAGCCACGTTTTCAAACCATGATTTTGTTCTAATTTGAAATTATTATATATACTTAATCCTTTTTTTTAACTGGATGATTCATATAATTAGGCATGATTATCCATTTTAATTTGAAATTACTTAGATTCTAGTTCTTCAAAAAGATGAAAGTAGAATGGAATCGGGTTGTGATTAGGCAGTTTTAAATTAAAATTAAATATTTTTTAAATTTTTATTTAACTTTAATAAAATATAATTGAGTCTCAAAATTATATCTTTAACTAAAACTAAGATAGTATTTTTAACTTTTATTTGAATTTACTTTGGAATCCTCTGGTAAAAAATTCAAATATTAAAAGTTTGCCAATAGAAATAACTTTAAATTTGAAAATTTGTTATCTTTAATTAAATATAAACGAACATAAATTGAAAGGACGAGAGGCCATTCATGACGTTGTCACGTTGACATGAAAAGGTTGGCCCTCAATGGATTGGTACTATCATCGTGTCCAGATAACACGCGGCACCTTTTCAGCGCTTCGAACAAAAAACAAAACACCAAAACTTATCCACACTTATCACAAGATTATTTGACTATGAACATATATAAATATTGATATATGTGCGGTGGGACCTACTAAAAGTTCAACGTGGCCCCGCCCAATATTTTAAAATGAGCAACATTGTCATTTTGAGCTTTGTAATTGTAAATTTTGTGTTTTGCCTCTACAAAGTACGCATTGGCCTGTGATTAGATCATACTCAGCCTCCGTTAAAAAGTACAGTGTTTCCAGTTGAACACTTATCTATAAAAATTGAATTCTAGATCTCTTTTCAATGAAGAGAGTGGAAGGTGGCAGTGGTGCTGATAATGAAGAGAGTAACCTAAAAAAGAGAATTTGGCTTGAACAGATTCCAAAACAGAAGAAACTACGAGATAAATAAGATTTGAGGGTAAGTGTTTGAAATTTGAAATTGTGTGGAAGAAAGATTTCCAAAACATACTTTATTTAATTTCTCAATTAGAGCGGAGTTGCTGTAAATTAATTTCTTCCATGGAGAATGATTTCAATTACTGAAGTTGTGGATGCATATGTTTTTATTATGAAAATAATCTTATTTCTCTTCTTTTATCCAAAACCATACCAGTACAATTTGAATTAGAATTTTTATTCAGTAAAATTTTGGTTTAAAGCTCAATTTGCTCTACCAATTTGTTAGTCGAAAACAAAAAAGCCACACTACTTAATCTTTTGGCTCGAGCTACGTATCCTTTGCGAAAGAAGATGCCAAAGAGGCAGGCCGGCCGGCCAATCAGTCAAGTTGGAATTCTTCAACCTTGGGAGTCCTTATATAGCTATGTCTGCTCCGAACTTGTAGTTCATGCTGAATTTGCCATAGAAAAATCAAAATTCGTACTAGAAAATAGATAAATTGCGCGAGAATTTGGATAAATTCAGAATTCTTTGGGAAATTGCTCGTGAATTATAAATTCACCAAGTAAATTGGACCAAAAAATTGATCTTGTAGCCTTTTGTTCCGGGCTAAAATTTCCAATTTAGAAAATTGAGATGTCAAGATAGACAAAACAGTTATTAGGTTTCCATTTTTTTTCCCTTAAAATTTCCTTTGCACAAAAAAAAAATTAATATTTCGAGACCTGCATAAGACTCGGAGTCGATCTACACTAGACCAAATCTCAAATATGCTATTTTTCAGCCAGCTGAAATTCAGATTCTATATTAACCAAGGGTGATCAAGATGACAACCACAATCATTTTCGTGAAGAAACCAGAAAAAAAGACCCAGCTATTAGAGCAGCTCTCTCTTACCTTTCGCAAATAGTATCCTTGTTAAGAACAAAAGAACTACTTTGATTGGCAAGATGTTTAGTAGCATTTCTGCAATGGCATCGGCTGAAGATTGCCGCTGCATGGTAGAGGAAATTGCACGCCACCGTCAGCCTAGAAAATTCCTCTGATAATTAAAATCTACTTTGCCAAATAACAGCAGCCTATTAAAACCAAGGAGCACAAGAAACAATCTTTCTATCAAGAATCTCCATATTTTGGTACAAATCAGTTTTCAATACTTGCTTCATATGATATTAGACAAACATTAAGACCAAAGAGAGGCTCTAGATAAAATACATTTACTTTATGGTGATGTAGCGATTTGTCCCATGTCTAGCCCAGTAGTCCTTGAGATCCAGAGGGATTGATAGATCATGCCCTTCTGACGCCAATCGACTAAGCAATTTTGTGAAAACACTGCCGCTCATCTTCCGACCACCAACTCTTGCATGGCGTTTATTTGGCATCTGGGGTAATGGATATGATGACAGGGTGGTGGTGCAGCAGGACGACTGCCACCCGCCATTTCCCCATTTATAGCATTGATGAGAAACTCCTGTGCATGAGCAAACTGGCACTGGCATGGTGGACTCATCAAAATTGACTAGGTTCAAGGCTGCAACATGACTATCCCATTGAGGCTTAAATTTCTTTGCTTCAGGAACGCCTTGTCTATTCAGATCTTCACCTACTTTATTCCCCTTCCTTGATGACTTGGTTGCCTTCATAGAGACTGCTTTCTCCTTTGTGTGTTTTGGTTGGCGTTGTTGCTTAAGAGACTCAGCTGAAATGGTTGTTATAGGGAAGGCATCAGTGATATGCATTTCTCCAGCATTAAGAGCTTCTGCCACCTCATTCGGGTTGTACAACGGGTGTGGAATGCGCTTTGATCCCCGTTGATTCCCGTTGCTCAGAGGAAAATTCATACCATTTTCCCGGTATTGAATTGCAGCCAGAGCATTGTCTCGTTCCATCAAAGCTTTATCCCGCTCAGCAAGGGCTTTTTCTCGCTGCTGGAGTGCCTCATCCCGTGCAGCCAAGGCTTCCCTTCTTTCTGCTATTGCCATGTTCCGTTCTTTAATAGCAGTATCCCTTTCGGCAAGGATGGCCATGATCTTCTTATTCATCACTAAGGCATTAGATTGTTCCTTTATTTGAGCCGGTGGCGGTGGCATCAAACTCCACTAATGTACAACATGTAGAAAAGTCTAGTTAGATTGTTCTAAAATCACATGATATAACAATGACGAACTGCACAAAGATTTAGGGGGGGAATGAAGTCTTCTTACTGTAGAATTTGCTGCCTTTAAATACTCCATCTTAAATCTTGCATTATGATGTTGTCCACCATCATCCATCTTATATTCAAATTATTGACAAAGGAAGAATCAGATTCAGGCTGTTCCTTGTCAATGAATGCCAGAGCAAAACAGCTAGTTTTGTCTTAAAAGAACACAGAAGTTCTGAAAAAGGAAACACAAAATTTGATAACAAGCAAAAAAAGTTAGGAGCTTCACCAATATCAAGAAATAAGAAAATAATATGAAAGGAGAAAGAAAATAAAAAAAGAAGAATAACTGAAAAAACACTTTCAAAGAACTAAACCCCAACAATCAAACATAATAATCGAAGTTAAAAATTAGAACTTTCAGCCACAAAGGGAATTACACTTCAACAGTACGCAACACTAGGAGACACAGACAAAGGAGACACAGACAAAGAAGACACAAGCAAAGAAGTCAAAGACCTCCAGTGAATAAAGAAAGTTGAGTGACAGCATAAGTAAATGAAAACAACCATGACATGAGTAATAATATGACTCTTCATTTTTATGGAGGATATTTAATAAACTGAGTAAAGTAATATATATTACTTATACTCAGGTTATATATATAAAATATGATTCTGTTTAGCTTCCTGCATGATTGATGATATATCTTACCTTTTGGTTCCGTTTGGGCAAGCATTTTAAAAAGTTCGATATTTCAATTTGACATTATATTGTCGTTTTACAAGCTTTTGCTTGAAAAACAAATTCAAACCCGCCTCTATTTCAAATACACCTATCGGAATGAACGCTTTAGACTAATCAAAATAGAGTTAAAAGAGCAGATCAAGGCCATGAAAATCAAAGATCCAGACATCATGTGGTAAGCAATAGACCCAGTTGAAAAGCTAAAAGCAATCACATAAGCACACATTAAAGCTAAGTTAGGTCTGGAATAGTAAAGCAGCTGAAACGACTACTGAATCAAGTAGAAACCGACAGCGAGTTATCGCAGACAAAGAGGTGAGATGAATAATTTCAATCTGTTCTACCTCAGATTCCCAAATACAAAGTGATAAAAGTTCAAACTTTCACATGATTACTTTGCAATTTCCAGGTAACTACAAAAAAAAAAGCCCAAAATGACAGATTTATCAAGTAGTCAAATTTAAGACTATGAAGTTAAAAAATAAATAAATAGAAGTAAAAAAATGAGAACCAGACCTTCCGAATCAAAGGTAGTGGCTTTGAGCCGAAAAAGCTGCACAGATTCAAACGAAAATTCGGCTTCTTAGTTTTGTAAGTAGAATGGAGAGAGAAACATGTTATAGAAGATCTAAGCGGAAAAAAGAGAGAAGAGCGGTGAGACGATGTAGGGGAGTGGCGGAGGCGTAAAAATGGAGAGAGGAGAGAAATGAGCGTGAGGCGGCGATCACAAAGAAGAAGAGAAGAGGGGAGGAGGAAGAGAAAATGCGTGATGGTGATTAGGGATTTATTGGCCGACCCGAAACGACGTCACCTTGATAATGAGAAGCTGAAAATATAAAAAAAGATGATTTTCTTTTGATTGTGAAAAATATTATTTTATTTTCTACAATAAGGTTTTTGGAAAATAGCTCATTTATATTTATGCATTCTGAATTTGGCTTTGTTCAATTTGTCCATGTTTCAATTTTATAGCCAACATACTCCATTTATTTATTTAAAATGTCAAATTGACCATAATTTCACACATTATGGTAGAATATTCTACTTGGGTTCTTGTCACTATAACACACTCAATTTGGACAATTTCTGATGAAATAATGGGACATATTGACTATAAAATTGAAATCCAAGCAAATTAAATATGTGAGCCAAATTCAAAGGGCAGATGAGTAATTTTCCAAATTTTTTTCCTCGTCTCATAACTAATTCTATATTTATATCTATATCCATATTGATGTATTTGTCTATCCTATCTATCCATATGATATATAAAGCTGAAATATAAAAAGAAAAGCAAAACATATTTTAAAAAACTGACTTAAAACCCTCTTTATTCAGCATTCTACTTGCTTTTCTTTCCCTATTCTCTAACACCCGATCAAAGCTCCTATGGAGCCATGCTACTTTGCTTGACGGTCCTTTCGAACCCAACACTCTTCCCAGTAGCAAAAGATCTCCCTCCACTTCCCACTCTCCATAATCACTTGATTCTTTATTATTAAATCAAAATGTTATTAGGATTTTAACGGATGAGTAAATCATTTAATAGTATTATTTGGCATCAAAGCAACCCTCAATCTCTTGCATATTGTACCTCCAAATCCTTGTTCATTGTCACAGACACAGTACATAGAGTTGCCTAAACCCAGCACCAAAGGAAGAACATAAGATAGAACCATCGCAATATGCTTAAGCATAAAGATTTATTCCCCATAACTTGGCAGGTTGGTTGGTCCGGTAGCTCCTATCCACGCTTTTGATGAGGTCCATGTCCTCTTTGCTCAGTTCAAAGTCAAAAACTTCAAAATTCTCCTTCAGTCTCTCGATTTTCGATGACTTGGGGATAATGACTGTGTTTCGTTGAATGCCCCACCTGAGAACCAGTTGGGCCACAGTTTTCTTGTATTTCTCGGCCAAACCCTTGCACAAGGAAAATGAGATAAACAAGACCTGTAAGGACACTCTTTGAATCATGTATTCAAAAAAACTTCTTAAAGACTGAACTTACTTTGACAACAGGATCATCTAAACATGATACCGAGCCGAACCATTCAGTATTAGCTGTAGAACCTCCAAGAGGAGTGTGAGCTGTAACGCAGATCCCGTGCTTCTGACAAAATTTGACGAGAGAATCACGCTGGAAGTATGGGTGCATTTCTATTTGGTTCACTGCAGGCTTCACTTTTGAATAGGCTAAGCAATCTCTAGTTAGAAAGATGTCATAGTTGCTGCAAATGAACATCTTATCAGAGCACAAATTTAAATCTAAAATCTAAAAGTAGTTTTAGATATGCAGTAAACGTAAAAGTCATAATGATAAAGAATCTTCGTTCTAGTATTCATGTAAATTCACTAGAAGTATTCACCATGATGTCATTCAATCTTAAGAAAGAATATGATACCGAAATGCTTCAGATTTAGACATATCCATCTCAGACACTTTTCCAACACGTGTCATTTGCATACCCGTGTTAGCATATCCATGTTATATCAATAGCATGTCCTCCATCTGAAATTCATAGATGGTAATTTGTCTGCTTCATTCTAGAAAAGAAAGTTTAAAAGAAAAAAAAATTCTGCTATCATATTATTACAGTTTTCTGTTCACTGTGACAACAAATGTCAAATGCGGTTGGACTCTCATCGAACCCTTCATCTTCCTTTGTTAAATTTTCACTCTTCATAAAGATCATAATTATCGAGGATAAAATATTTCCCCATTTGTGCCCATAAATAAAAGATAGCATGATTCCAACAGCCTAAACTACAACAAGTGTTATGTGAGTTTCCAGGATATCTGCAAAAGCACGTTAAGAAATGTGAAGCAGTCAGCACACCTGATCCCAATACTACGAACTAAACCCAAGGAGACCAGATCTTCCATAGCATGCCAAGTAGTTTCCAAGGATATGGTTGTGTCTATGTCCAACACTCCATCCTCATCCAAAGCACTGGCAGTTGTACCCACTCCTACATGAGCACACAAATAGATAGAAAAAAATTTCAGAAAAAGAAATCATTCAGGGTCATATATTAATCAACGAAACAAAAGATTTCCACCCCTGTGCCAATCCCATTAGCCGCTGTTCAGATACACAGGTGGCAGAAGCTAAATGGAAAATGCATGATACACATTTGCTGGATTTTGGCAGTTGACTTCCAAATCTCTATTATCTATTGTCTACTATCATTGACTAGCATGTCCTAAATGTGCAATTTAGCATCTAGTGTATGTCAACAATAAAACATTCTTGTGATAATTACAACTGTTTATGCTACAAAACCTTCAAAAATTTTAACCAGTATTCCCTAAAAAATTACTTAAATTTTCCTTAGCATGCCTATCAACTTAAAAGTGAGAAATAGATAACATTCAACAGCTAAAGAAGCTGTGACTGATAAGACTCGAACAGCAAAAGAGTTCATAATAAAAGAGAGTAGAAGCACCAGTATGCTTTGTGGCTATGGGGAAGTGAACAAGGTAGAGATCCAGATAATCAAGCTGAAGCTTTTTTAAACTATCTTTGCAGGCCTCAATAACATGTCCATGGTCTGAATTCCACAGCTGCAAAATTGGGCTGTCATTGTCAGTAAAACATAGAATGACAGTAGTAGTAAACCAAAAAAGTGAAAGGAAATGTGAATGAACCAACTTTGGTGGTAATAAAAATATCCTCTCTCTTAACAAGCCTGGTCTGAAAAGCTTCTGCAAGTGCTTCCCCTACTTCTGCTTCGTTCTGGTAATCGGCTGCAAGAAGGCATCAATTTGTTCAAAATCATACACTGTAACCACAGAAAGGCATTGCCTAAAGATCAAGAATGAACAGCTAAACTAGTGTGAAAATTTTATATGGAATTATCCATTCCACTTGCCACCTTGTAGTTTTTCAACAAGGTGAAACACACTTCCTTGGAGTAAAACTTCATGGAACAATTAAAAAATTGCCAACGATTTCATGTTTTTACTGGTCCTCAACTCTCAAGAACAAGAAACTTAGAACCTATTAGTGTAGCAATATGTTACTATGTGCTGCATATAGAACTGCAGAAGCAACTATTATCAAGACATTTTCCATTTGAAGACCAATTAATCCATTAAAGAAACAAAAAAATAACCACAGTAACAGACCTAGTAGCTACCAGTGCGCTAAAAGAAAAAAAAAGTCCAAAATCGATATAAATAGTAATCTTCTGTAGCCCAATATTAGTAGGTAAATGCAGCTTCAAAACCATTTCCCTTTCCTCTCCAATCAAAAGGGAATACCATAAATAAGAGATCTATTGGCAAGAACAAATTACTTCATTTCTGGACAAATAGATTATTTCACAACAAAAATACAGATGATTCTAAAATTTTGTTTATATGTTAGGACATATCTTTATCATAAGCACGAGCAAAGTAATAGTTCTTAAGCACTAACCACAAAACACCCATTGCTTGTTATCAAACAATAACTAAAGATGCTAATTAAGAATGGATTATGACATAAAACCACAAATAAAATCTAAAAACTAGTTCAAAGAGACAAAGAGAGAGATGCATGCCAGCGCAGTCAAAATGACGATAACCAATCTTGATAGCATTAATGATGAGATCTCTGATATCTTTGCCTTCCATACGCCATACGCCCAGACCAATTATGGGCATTTTGAATCCATTGTTGAGCGTTATTGCCATTTTTTTATGAACTCCTGGATTATCTCTGGTCTGTAATTTCCTCTTCTTGTCGATGCTCAAACAGACGCCACTAATTGGTGGTATCTGAGGAAATGGAGAATGGTGCTTGGTTTGTCCTATTTGTTTGGGTCTTTACTCTTATCAGAATTGTAACCGTTTGATCTTAGAATTGCTAGATGTCTTTTGCTTTTTTTCGTTTTATTTAATTGCGCACAAAAAATTAATTTTTTTATTGCATAATAAAACAAAAATCCTAATGAATTACGAAAAGCATTAATTAAATTCAGAAATAAAAGGTTGATATTCATTTATTTTTCATAAATTTTGAGTTTCTTTTAATTTTTAATATTTTTGTGAAGACAAAAAATTGTATTTAGTAACAAAATCTCAATGGTATATGGTAACTGTGGAAATGTTTTATCAGGAAGAAAATGGAGATCAATTAAATAAAATTATAAGTGCTGATGAAGATGTAATTAGTTAGATAAAAGGTAAATACCCTTACCTGTACATTTGTAAAGAGATTTTCTAAAACTGAAATACTTTTCTTCTTTCTTCATTTCCTCTCTTTCAAACTAACATTCTTAAAAATAGGAAAAATGATTTATTTTTCTTAACACCTCTCAAACGACGAAAAATTATAAAAGATATTTTCTCATTAATTATTTTATGGAGCTCAGAATTCAATTTTCCTATAAGAGAATATTACAGTTAAATAAAGAAAAAAAAAATCATATGGGCTAAGATTAGGTCTGTCGGTTAATTGAATCAATTTGTTCTGATTTAATGAGTCTCTGGAAGTTCTAGTTTCAATTTTGATTTAGTCTATTTTGGATCGGTTTCAAGCTCGATAAAGAATTTGTCACTTCCGGTGCCTCCCGGATTCGATTCGATTTTTCTCCGAATCAATTCCACTCTGGAGTTTTTTTGGAAATAATTATGGTTCGAACCAGACCATTGGTCATCCTAGCCTAGAAATGATTTGGGTGACAAAAATACGGCCCAAGCCCAACCCATCCCATTTGCCCGGTAATGAAAATGTCGATCGAGACCCATAAATTCGGATGGGCATTTCATTTATAAAAATTAACAGAGAATCATTACCTTCCACACGTTCTTTCCTTTCACGACAACACAGAATAATCGACAGGGAGAAAGGAGAGAGATCGAAAATCCAAAACTTCTCTGCGCTCTCTGATCTAAACGACACCGTAATCAAATCCACTCGTCAAAGATGTCTTCTGTATTCAGCGGCGATGAAACTGCTCCTTTCTTTGGCTTTCTCGGCGCTGCTGCCGCCCTCGTCTTCTCATGTAACCATCAATTCTACAGTTTCTCTTTGCTTGCATTTGTTTTAATTATACATCTTTTGTTTTAGATCTTGCTGTGCAAGTTTTTCAATTTGAAGTTTCTATGTGTTTGGTATATGAGAAACTAATGGATGATGAAATTATTAGAGTTTCTGCTTGTTAGATCGATCTGATGCAAATATATGTCTCAATTGTTTCATTTTGTTTTAATACCAATGAGAAAAAACAGTGAGAAATGATGATTCAATATTTCTTGATCTCAATTCCTAGTTGTGTTTTGTCTGTGATTAGTGTAGGTTTACTGGTGGCAGGATCTGTTTTATTGTTGATTAGTGCATATTAGTGTTGTTAAACTTATTTGTTTTAGATCATTGTATTGGCTTGCTTAATTTATGATATGCATTGATAGGAACTGATCATTGAGATTGAGATCAGGCACTGATTATTTGCTCAAACTTAGTTCTATTCAATTGCGAGTTAACAATCAAAATCTTGCTTATGCACCTTGACCTTGGAATAAATATTAAATTTGATTGGTTGTCTAGGTATGGGAGCTGCATATGGAACAGCCAAGAGTGGCGTTGGTGTGGCATCAATGGGAGTTATGAGGCCTGAGCTTGTGATGAAGTCTATTGTACCAGTTGTTATGGCTGGTGTGTTGGGTATATATGGCTTGATTATTGCTGTTATTATCAGTACTGGAATTAACCCCAAGGCTAAGTCATATTACCTTTTTGATGGGTATGCACATCTCTCATCTGGTCTTGCCTGTGGCCTTGCTGGGCTTTCGGCTGGAATGGCCATTGGAATTGTTGGTGATGCTGGTGTAAGGTATATGCATCTACTGTCCTTTTTATTTAGAAAATAACTTAGATGCTGATATGCTGCCGTTTCGTGATCTATTTCTGTCATGGATTTGTACTTGACAGCGTGCCTCAACCAACATTCATTTTTAGTTTCTTGATTTCAAAAGTGAATCTGGTACCTGGCTCCAATTTTCACATTTGTTATTCTGGATTTACTATATTGGATAAGTGAAAACTCTTAACTGTAGCTGGTGGTTCCAACGTAGGGTGGAAATTAGTAAACTATATTATGATCTCATTAACACTAATAGTAAACTGAGTTTGGTCTCTGGTGTATTATATGAATATCCTTCTCAACTATGATTGAATGGTAGGTAGTAGTGTGCACTAGTATTGAGTGTTGCTGTACTTTAAAATGGTAACCATTCACATCAGCCCTTTGACACGTAATTCTTCAGTTATGTAGAATGCTTTTTTTTGGGGTATAAATTATTGATATCCGTAATGAAAATTAGGCTAGAAAAGTGCAACTTGTATGTAGTGAAATGGTTTTGACTTTGAATTTTGAAGTAGTGCTTGCCTTTTGGCCACAAGAGCATGCTTGAAATCAGCAAATTGAACATGAAATAAGATAGTTATGTGATAGATAATTGCAACCAACAATTACTTTGCCTTACTGAAGTTTGTTAGAGGATTATGAAATAGATACTTGGAACAATATTATGTTAGTCCAACTTAAGCATAAATGAATTTGATATTTTGTTTGATCACACAAACTTCTGCTTGTGATTCCATGTCACGTTTTGGTTTAGGTAAACCTGTTGTTTTGCTTACTTAAGAAGTTAATTAGAGTTCTTTTAAAAAAAAGTTTTGATAGATTGAAATTATCTTTTCTTATTCATAGAAAATATGGTCTCATTCTCGGCATTGTTATTGCATTCACTATTCTTTTTACTCTTGCAAGTATTTTAGCTTATGTAGATCCTCTGATATTTGAGTCGCTTTGCATGTGTGGATTAACCAATAAGTTCCCGTGTTTATATTAACTATGAAATTAATAATTGTTCGACATTGATATATATTAAGAGTGTGATGGGAATTCATTCTGTGGTTGTGCTGAGCACATGTGTCGTTTAGTTGTGGTTTATAGTTTTTAATATTCGGTATGTTGTTTTGTAGCATAAACATTTTGTGCAATGTATTAGCATAAATTTGAAGAGTGCAAGAATGCCTTCAGGAGAACATGTTACCATATTCTCTGGCTTTACCTGATCAAATCTCTGGTATATCTTTTGCAGAGCTAATGCACAACAGCCCAAACTTTTTGTTGGAATGATTCTTATCCTCATCTTTGCTGAAGCATTGGCATTGTATGGGCTTATTGTTGGGATTATCTTGTCTTCCCGAGCTGGCCAATCTAGGGCAGAATGAGCAGGGAGATTAGTACCCAATTGTTATTCTTTAATGACTTAGTGGTGTGACTGCAGAGAAAATTTGAATGATTGTCCACAGATTATTGATGGTTGGAAGCTCTTGCAAGGTTTTGAAAAATTCTTGTTATGAAAAGTCTGTTCTGCCAGGCATTTAGTGGTTTATTTGTGCTGTAGGAGAGTTTTATCTACGGAATAAAAATGCTTGTGAATGAAACTGTTATATGTTTGGTTTCATTTCATGTATCAATGTATTTTGTTGAACTTAAAACTGTGATAGATGCTTAAATTTCATGGCTAATTCCTTGTTCATTGATCCCTATCCTTCATAGGGGAAATGTTGTCCTTTAGCTATGAAGGATTATGGTGGTTTAGAGCTACATTGATCTCAGCCATTGCAAGATTTCTTACCTTTAATTTTTGGCTAACCGTGGGGTTTTGCCAGTGTCGCTACTTATGAGCTTAGGAACATAAATTTGCGGAAGTGTGGCCTTTTACCATTAAGGTTCGGTCTTTGATTCCCATTCAAATAAAAATTGGGGCTCTTACGCAGTTTTTAGTAAATGTTATAAACTAATGAGAATTGAGAAACTAATATGTAAAAGTATCCAAAATAACACTGAACTTTTAAAATAAAAATCACATAGAAACAAAAAGAAATCCTAAAAACAAAGAGAAGGAAACGCAGAAACTCAATACATTGGATCAAATCAAGTAAACATATTGTGTATGTGCATATATTAATTAATTTTGTGGTATTTAATGATACAGTACATATATATACCTTATTTACAAATATAGTATATACAATAATCTGTAAATAATTAATATTAGTTGAATTAATTTATTGATTTTAGCAACTAAACAGTTCAACCAATAATGAGATATGAGGAATCTAAGATTCAAGTATTTAATTATAGGAATTTCTTCACTTAAAATGCCGAAATTTATAAAACTTATTTTATGTTCCAGTATCAGTTACCATACCCATATGGCTATTATATCAACAAAAACGCGCTAGTGGCTAAATGCCAACTGTCATAAAATTTCTCACCACGTCCCTTAATTGGGTAAAAGCAAGTACAGCCCATATTCCTATAAACCCATGAGCTTGGCCCAAAATAGACATTTGACTTATGAAAAATGAAATTGAAAACTTTTAACCTTTTAGAAATTTAAAACATATCAGCTGTTTTAAAAATCAATTTTGAATGACTTAAAAGTCTCCAATCTTATTCTTTCAATAGAATTTAATACTAAAAAAGAAAAAGGGACAGCATTATGTTCGTGAGTCATTACTTCATGCTATGGAAGCACTACGTGTTTCTTAAATAAATTGCACTTTTACAAGTATTTCTTTCGGTTAGGGTTTTTTTTTTTTCTTTATTTCAATTTTTCGTGTGGCTAATAAGAGCAACCATCAGCAAGTATATATTCTCCAAGTTGCTTCGTCGCAGACCAATTAATATATATATAAAAATGGGGAACAACATCTATCATGAACTGATTTTAGAGTAGGCTACCAGAAAAAATTAGGTCATGTTCTTGGAAGCTTATATTTGTTTACCCATTTCTATTCTCTAGTGGCTCACATTCTCTTCGTCCTTTCCCTTCTCCATTTCTTCATCAAATTACCAAACACTTTCAAATTTAGTGGTTACGATTGCCCAACAAAAAATATAGTTAAAAGATTTCACTTTTTTTTTAATTTTTTAAATTATCTTTGTTTTATCAATTTAGAAGTTCCAATGTGTCATAGATAACTTATATATATTTCTCGATAAATAAATTTATATATTTTATTATAAATTTGATTTATATTTCACTACAAAATTACAAAAGGAGAGTTCTATCAACATCCAAAGAGTGTCACAGTCTTAGGTCACTGTGCAATACTTCTTATAATTTTAGTTAGGTTATATATATATATATATTTTTTTTACAGATATGGATTCCTTAATCTGCATTAATTAATTTAAAGAAATCTTTGGTGATCAATATGCAATTTGTTTCTATCTTGAAAAAAAAATATACTTATCGTTATAGTGCAATTTATTATTTGTATAATATCAAAATTATTATAATTATCTATTGAAGGTATAATTTTTTTAAAATTTTAATTTAATTATTAAAAAAGAAATTAAAAAGATTTGATTTCAGTTTTGAGCGGCCTTCTTATGTCACTTCCTGTCTTATATGGCACCAAGAAGTGCAATTTCCAAAGGGACTATGGCCTAAAATCATGACATCAAGCTTACGTCATCGCAAAGAAGATATGTTAAAGATGTATAATCATAAATCAATCCTTTAACTAAGATTAATTTATTTATTCCATTTATAATTAAAAATATTTTAATTGAAATAAATGTTTTAAATATAAGAAAATCATTTTCAAGAATCTTGAATTCGTGACTGACTTGTACAGTTAAATTATAAGGCTTGATCTATTTTTAAAAAATATTTTTTAATTCTTCTAATGGTTAGATCATTTAGAAAAATAAAATAGCGAAATACTTTTTAGTTAATATAAAAATATAATTATTTATGTCTCCTTTTTAATTTTGAACTTTGTCTTTCTAGTAATTATAGTCTCTGTGGATTTCGTACATAAGTATGGCACAGCCCAAGAGCAAGGGTGAATTAAGCTTTTTAAAAATTTTGCTTTCAAAAACACCAAATTAGAATTCTATTTGTAGCAGAATTAGAACGTATTTATAAGAGGCAAATATTCAGTTTAGAATACTCTTATAACACATTTCTAAGATTAGAATAACTATGTGAAATACAACAATTGAAATTAGAACTGACTCACAAATCTTCTTGTAAGATTAGAACAGCTCAGTGAAGTAATGTTATCAAGATTAAAACAGTTTCACAGAACTACTGCAAGTTTAGAAAGACTTTGCAAAGAGAAGTTACTGCGTTTAGAACTTCTTCACAAAACTTCTGTAAGAATAGAAAGTGTACTGAATGTAAAATAATAGATTTGAACTTGAGAAGATAATAGTACAGAAATTCAGAGTTCTAATTTTCTACAGAGATTGAGCTCATTCACATTTAGCAATTGAACCTTAAACAAGTTTGCATTTCTAGAAATTTTAATATTTGTGTAAACAGAATAAAATCAAGCAGAACTTCAGAAAGTAAAAGAAGATGAACACAGAGATTTATAGTGGTTCGGTACTAACTCGCCTACATCCACTTCCCAAAACGGATTTTGAGATCCTCCACTATGTTATCTCTTTTCAAGGATAAGAGACAAACCAACAAGTACAAGGAAATAGATTTAAACACCTAAATCTAACCTTAACCCACTAGATTTCACAGGTTCTAGTTGACCTTTGCCCTTTTCTATTTTACAGAGATCAGAAAACTCATATCAAGACTTTAAAATCTCACACATGGAGAAGGTCGCTTGATAACCTAAAAACGCAATAGCTTCTCAACTAAGCTATTACACAAATGTATGTCATTTAAAAAAAATCTCTAACCACAACAAATTACAAAAATCTATATGAAAAAAGAGAAATGCAGTTATAAGCACAAAAGAACATAGTACAGATTCAAAGACTCAGAAACACAGATTAGTTCTTCAAAAAGAGATGAAAACATAAATCTTTTCACTTGGATGATTTTTCTTAAAGAACAGAAATGAAAAGAAATAAATCAAAAATCTTTTTATTTGAATATTTTTCTTGAAAAACAGAAATGAAAAGAAATCGAAGGGGGTTGAAGAGAGAGTTTTGAGAGATTTTGAAAGCTTGAATAATGGCTCCACTCTTTGTCCAATGTTGAGAAGGAGAAGCAGAAATTCTTTTATAAAGAGATGAAGACAATTTACCGTTTGAGAGAGAAAATTTAAATTTAATGAGACTGTCACAAATTTTGGCAAAAGTGAAATGAGGCATGGGGGTAATGTCCTTTGCTTAACACATTGGCAGCAGGTAGCATTTAATGAAGAGTGGAAAGTGCACTAAACCATGGTGGTATTTAAAATCAGAGGACAGTTTAGCTGTAACAGAGTGGTATGTAAAACCAGAGGACAGTTTAGCTGTAATAAAGTTCTGACATCTGAATTCAGAACCTCTGTTGCAGATCAGAATGCATTAAGTAGCCGTTTAAGAAGATTTACTCTAAGGGTCTTTTGGAAAGAAAGACATGGAGAGGAAGCTTTGGTCAAATCTTTCAGCTTTTCATATTTTAAAATATTTAAAAATAATTTTTGAATGAGAGAGAAGAAAAATAATATTTTGTGCTTATAATTATTTCTCTCAATCCTACACTAATTGCCTAATTCACATACCAACTAAAGATGCTTCTTCCAAGTCTTCATGGCCTTCAATCAATTGTAGGAAATTAACTTCTTCAATAAATTTTAATAACAGAATCTGCATAAGATAAATTTTAGCACAAAAATAATATATATATAAATTTATTTGGTTTAAGGCAATCATTAAAATCAAACAAAGAATTAACCCTTGAGCCAACAGTCTCCAGTCAAAATCGTTAGAAGTTCTAAATTTTATAAACGTTAATCTAAATAGAATTTTCGTAAAGTCTCCATTCAAAATCGTTAGAAGCTCTAAATTTATTTGAAGCAATTTTCACTACATATGTCTGTTTTATTTTTTTTCTAAAAAGTTAATAATTCATTAACAATAAATATAAATTGAATATATCATAATATTTTTATAAAAATAAAAAATATAAATATGAAAAATTAAAATATTTTATTTAGACAGAAAAGATTAATCTTTTGAATAAAAACGGATTCATATATCGATTTTATTAAATTAAGTGAAATAATATTATAAATACATAAATAAGCTTCTTTTTTAAATAATTATTTTAGATTAATTAAATTTTTTCTGATTCAAAATATTCGAACTCTGTTACTTTTTCTGTTATTTTTTTTACTTTGTCTCCTAATTTTTTGAAATATATGAAAAACAAATTAAAACATTGATTAAACAAATAAATATAATATTGAAATTAAAAATTACTCGATAAATAAATTAATATACTATTTATTTTTAATTTGTGAAAATAATATGAAAATTAGTGCACCGAATCTGCCACGAGATTTTGCTCTGGAGTTTTCTTTTCTTTTTTTTTTTTTTGTTTTTTTTAATGAACTTTGCGAGACTCGAAAAGGCCGAGAAAGAATATTCAGGACTGCTGGATTATTCTTTTCTTGGTCAAAGAATCTTGACGATGGTCAGCGGAAGTTCGGATCCTATTTTCTGGAAATTGTCCCCTTTTATTTCAATGAGTAAATTTTAAATCAAAATAATTATAAATTAACTGATTGAAAGAAAAATACAACCAAATATTACTATACATATATATATTATTTTCGGAGTAAAAATTTTAATGTAATGATATTTGAATTTCTTGGAGTATTTTTTTTTTTATTAAAGTTGCACTCATGCAGAATCATAAGTGAATGAGTGTTCATACAAATCGCCAATATAATTTAATTATTAAATTTTGATTAAAAAAATTTTATATCACCTTAAATTCTAAAATCGACATCGTGACACATTGAATTTCGATTTTTGTAATAATTGCATACTTGCTCTCGACCTTATGACATTCTGAATAATAAAATATTAATTTAATATGTGGTTAATATAATTTTTGAAACTATAATTTTAATATTTTTAATCATCTTATAAGTGTTTAATCTATTTAATATTATAAGTCATAATTTCAATGGGTCAAATAATATGTGAAATATATTTAATTTTATAAATTAAAGTGTTTAATATGACAATGTAAAAATTAAAAGTGACAAAATTTGTATGAAAAAGAAAAATTTTAATTTAATAATTCAATGTGTCACAGAATTAAATGTGTTTAATACTATTCCACATGGGACCATCTAAGTGTTATTTTGTGGAATAAATTTTAATTTAATCATTGAACTTGTTTAACAAGGTTAAAAGGATCAGATTTGATATTTTGAGTCAATTTAGCCCTTGAACTTATATAGAATAATTAAAAAGATTTGATTTCATTTTTTAGGCAAATTTAATCTATAAACTTATTTAAAATGATTAAAAAATCATATTTAACAATTTGAATCAATTTAACATCTAATTTTATATTGTACTTATAATGTGAATTATTTTGTAATATCTACACCAGATGAGAAGTTAGCTTGAGATGTTAACTTATTTTAAGCAAATTACGCATCGGCTAAATATAAAATGTAAGTGAAGTACATAAGAATGGATAACCTTTAGACTAGCAAGAGATCTTTTGAGTTATTGATTAGGTTCTAACCCAAGAACAAAACTATGCGAGCCTCAGTGAATTTGTCCAAAGTGGGAAATATCATGTTAGGCATGAGCTCTTACATATTATATACACATTTATTATTAAAAAGTTATAATTGGGATCGAACTGATTAATTTATTAAAAAATTAATTAATTATAAAATATAGAAAAATAATATATGAAGTATGGTGTATCTCTCTTTATCTTGATTGATGATTTTGAATTTTATAAATATGTATTAATTTAAACATTTTAAAATTAATCTCTATTATTTGATAATCACTTATAAAATCTATGCAATTTTCATGTTAAATAAATTAAAATTATAATACATATTTATAAATTTATTATATTATAAGATATGATGTTTTATGAATTTTAAATTTATATTCTTAAGTATTGAAATGTTTTATATGAGTGTTCTTAGTATATAACTATAATACCCCGAAATTTTTATTTCGAAATATTTCCATTTAAATTTAAATTGTAAATTATTAGCCAATAATATTACGCCACGTAATATTATGGGGATCGAAAATCATTTTGGTTCGCCCGAAAATTTATTGAATAACCGTCAATCAAATAAAATCGAACCAATATTTTTTTAATTGGACCGAATTAATTTAAATTAGACCCGAATCAGATATTTTTGAAAAACACTGTGCGTCACTATTTTTTTCTCCCTGGCAACTTACCTTGAACGGTTTGTTTTTATTTAATAATTAAAAAACTTTATAATATTTTATTATTTATTATTATTATTATTATTATTTCATTTTATTTTATTTTTATTTTTATTTTTTTTCTTTAAATCATCACCTTCTTCTCCCTCCTCTCGCTACAACCACCAGCCAGCCCCCTCCTCCCTGCGCAGCTCCTCAGGCCACCGCGCCACCACCATTTCTTCTTCCTTCTTCTTCTTCTTCCTTCTTCTTCTTCCTTCTCCTCTCTTTCTTTCTTTCTTCTCCTTCTTCTTCCTCGCTGTCACTCTCTGTCGCCCTCTCACTGCGCCGCAGCAGCAACAGCAGCTCGTCCGCCAGCTCCTCCTTCTCTGTCTCGCGCCGCCACGACAGCAGCAGCTGCAGCTCCTCCAGCAGCACCCGCAGCAGAGCAGCAGCTCCTCCTCTTCCTTCCTCAGCTGCGCCACAACCACCAGCAACACTGCAGCAGTTCCTCCTCCTTTCTGCGGGTTGCACAGCCGCTCCAGCCACCTCAGTCGCGTCTCCATCGCGATCCAGCCACCGGAGACCGATCTCAGTCCCTCAAGCTCGATTCCGGCGAACTCAGTCCCGAACTACA
>CANUEX010013028.1:0-67107 GCA_948099535.1 Jatropha multifida
GGTCTAATTTAAATTAATTCGGTCCAATTAAAGAAATATTGGTCCGATTTTAATCGATTAATGGTTATTCAATAAATTTTCGGGCGAACCAAAATGATTTTCGATCCCCATAATATTACGTGGCGTAATATTATTGGCTAATACTTTACAATTTAAATTTAAATGGGAATGTTTCGAAATAAAAATTTCGGGGTATTAGACATCACCACAGGTAATCGATCACTTTCATAATTTAACATTTTTTTTCATTTTTCTCATATGTAACAATAAAAATTTTAAAATATGAAACTTCTATTATTATTAACATTTTTATAGTTTTATGAGTTAAAAATTTTAATACTTTCTTTATCTTATTTTGTTTGTTTGTTATTTATTTTTTGAATGTTCGAAAATATTTGCAAGGATTTTAAATTTAAATATGGTAAAAAATTATTTTTTTTATAATAAATTTTATAATTGTTTATTAAATGAATGACTTATATAAATATTTTAATGAGTTAAGGGTACAAAATGACAAAATAAAATTTTTAATTAATTTTGAATATTGCGACTAAACAATAGAAAATAAGTTATTTAAAAAATATTCTTGAGGGAAAACATTTACCTTGGAAAATAGTTTTCAAAGGTATGTTATTTTCTAAAAGTAAGTCATTTAGATAAAATTTCCATTTAAGATGTTTGTTTTAAATAAAAAATTTTACTTGAAACTCTGAAAAATGATAAAATTGACAAAATTTTAAAATGCTCTTAGTTGATATGAGTTTGTACTTTAATCGTAAAATGGTAAAAAAAATAAAATTGGACATTTAATTTCTCTGTGTTTCCAAAGAAAAAGTGAACAACTGTTTGTTGTTTACAATGTGTTGGACTTTAAAAAGGTGAACACAAAATTGAATGACACTTTATATAATTTCCATAAAACAACATTTAATGTCTGTGGTTACATCTTATAAATATTCTCACATATTTACTTTTCTCTCTCTCCTATTTTAATACGTACTTCATTTTAAATTATTTCGCTCGTGCTTGTCTATTTTATCATAGAATTATTAACTATAAACAGTAAACAAATGTGCTCACATTTAAAAAAAGTTGATATAGAGACAAAAGTATTCAGACTTAAATGATATGATGTCTTAAGTTCAACTTTCACAGGCAAACTTAAAAAACGTGTGCTCAAACTTTATTTTTTTTAATATTTATATAAAGTATTTAGGCCTGTGTTCGTTTTTACGGTCTTTAAATTTAACTGTTGGTCCTTAGAGACAAAAGGGTAGCCGTGCGAGGAGTGCTACAACTTTATAATATGGAGAATCTGTTCGGAAGCTATTATCAATATTTTAGTTTTAATCATCCGAAAAATTCATATTAAAACAATAAGCTTAAATAATTTTTTAAACAAAAGAATATTAAAAAAGAAACAGCACTATTGCTTGCGATGCATGTAAAATGTTCTCTGTATTATATAAATTAATCAATAGCACACAGCATCAGTTGGCAGGTAATATTAAATTAAAAAAAACTAATTAATCGTTCTTTTCATTGTTTAATTTCGAATCGTGGCGGTGGGATTTCAAGATTTTCTTTTTGTAATTTAAAATGTTTTCCATACTGTAAATGTTTAGAGAATATGATTTCACCTAAACTTCACAACAAAGGCGCTGCTGTGTCAGATTGACGCATTCTGTCTCGATCAAAGGTTACTATATTTAACGGCCAAAACACGTAAATTGACCCTTATATTTATGCAAAAAAATATTTTGACCACTTCAATTTTTAAGATGACTTTTAATTGTCTAAATTCATTTTTTATAATTTATGCACGCTTGACTACTTAAGATTGGAGTGTGATATACACTCGCTAAAATTAGTTACATCATCAACTAAATGTATAAATTACCTCCCATATTTACAAAAAAATTTTTTAATTACTTCAACTTTCAAAATAATCTTTTGGCCCTCTAAACATGTTTTTTTATTTAATGCACTGACCAAATAATTATTTTTTTTCACATAATTATCTTACATGGTAGATTTTATATGTCATATAATTTGTGAAATAATGACTGAATATATCTATTGCCTTCTATACTTGCGCAAAAAAGTCTATTGGCCAATCTTATTTTCAAAATGACATTTTGGTCCTCTAGATTCTTTTTCTTTTATAATTTTTGCACTACCCAAGCAATGGTCTTTTTCCATATCAACTTATGTGATTTGTACTCAGGCAATCTGTCTTTAGCCAGACGTGCAAAAATTACAAGAAAACGAGTCTAATGGGCCAAAAGATTATTTTGAAAGTTTAGATGATCAAAAGACTTTTTTGCGCAAATATAGAGGTAATGGATATATTCAGCCTATATTTAAGTCAAATTAAGTTTTAAACATTAAAAATATATGTATGAATGACTAGAAATAACGTTTTGTCGAAAAAAAAAAAATTTAATTTATCCCTTGAAACTACGGGCCATACATAATGTATTCAAAATTAAGTTTTCAGTCGGATTTCAGCACAAACTTCATTTTATGTTCAATTAAACCTTATTTAGACCTGTGTATGTATTACTAGGGTTGAGCAATTCTCAGTTTTTAACTGTGACATCCGAACTCGACAAAGTGTTCTGAAGAAGGCGAATAGAGCAAAACTCCTGACAGGCGTCTAGAATGGCGAGAGTAGCTAGGATAATAAAATGTAGAGCACATGGATGAATCGAATCATACATTAAAATAAAAAAACTAATCATCAGAGGTGCCTTTTGATAGAATGACATGAAGAGTTGGAAGAACTTCGGAATAAAGCATACTCGCTTAAGAAAGTCCTAGGATAGCTGACCTCCTATGAAATTCCTTTTTTCACCTATAGGACAAACCATGCGGATCTTGCCAATGTAGCTCGGGGTGGAAGTGGCTCGATCCAAAGCAGATAATTTCTCCAGTGATCAGGCTTACAGTGTGACACTAATTGAGAACCAAACTAAATCGACTCATTTTGGTAAGATTTTTGGTTCAATTGCAATATACAATTGCCCGAATTTATTTTAAATCCAAAATGACTAATTTGGTTTGGAATATCTGAATTCAAACAAACAAAACTAATTTTATTCAGTTTGGATAATCTTGGAACATGCAAACTAAAAAGACCTTCTCTTGGCATCACGGTCCTTTGGGGTAATTTTCATTAGAGGGGCCTGAATTATAGGGATAATCACTTAATAGGGTACCATATTCAATTTGTATATGTAAAATGCCCAAACTCCCCAATTCGTAATAGTAAAATGCCTTTCGCTGCAATTGTGAAATTTCGATAGCCGGATTGCCAAGTATTTCACGCTTGGCATTTTTAACCCTCTTATTTTTCATGTCAGCATTTTTCTCTCTCCTCCATCTTAGCAATCAGTTTCCTCTTCGATTTTCCAGCCACCGCCTTGGATGACCAACGTCGGACCAGTTGTCACTGTCTCCTCCTCACCAATACGATGTTGTTCCATCTCTATGTCCTTTTCCTTACAGTTTCAGTGCCCCGAGCAACAGGAGTTGTGATTTTTGATTTGATCGGCTGCTCAATCCTTTCTCTCTCTCTCCTCCTTATTTTTTCGGCGAGCCTTGTGTGATTGGTCGACTATAGTTCCTATCCGACGACGACGCAGCTTGAAAGCTCTCTCTCTCTCTCTCTCTCTCTCTCTCTCTCTCTCAGCGACACAGCAGAGAAACGTTGAAGCCAGCGTGCTTCCTATCCATTTTTCAGGAGACTAGTTAAAGGCCAGTCGATTTGATCCCTTCCCCAACACTGACAATTCTGCCATCCACCTCCAGTTGCCTTTTCGACGAGCACGACCATTGTCTCTGGCCAAGCGATTTCAAACAGTATTGTGTTTTGGGTTTTGGAACTATGCTGACATGGACAAAAATAAAAGGGTTAAAAATGCCACGCGTGAAATATGTAGCAATCCGACTATCGAAATTTTATAATTGCGGTGAAAGGCATTTTACTGTTACGAATTGGAGAGTTTGGACATTTTACAGATACAAATTAAAGATGGTACCCCATTAAGTGATTACCCCTATAGTTCAGGCCCCTCTAATAAAAATTACCCCGATCCTTTGTGGAAAAAAAATTATTTGCTAAGATGGAAATAAATCTATCAAATTTTTTTCAAGATCCAAGAAAGACTCTAATGAACCCAAAAAAAAGTATAATGGCCCAACATAAACTTATTTTTCGAGACCCCGTTATAAGTTCTATCCATATACGTTTTGATCACCAACTCATACTAGATTCAGTGGCTTTTTATTTAATGTGGGAAACTAGCCCAATTTGACTTTCTTTTTATTCGAAGTAACTTTCATCAGCTTGCACTATTTTAATGTGAATCTTTAAAAAGAATTTGATGAATTTCCTACTTTTAAAAAATATTTCTAAAAAGGGAGCCCCCTCACCTCTATCTACTATAAAAATGTTGGCTTTGCATATCTTTCAGGCCTCTGCCATAATGTCGATTTATTTTAAAATAGCTCATTTACACGTATATAATATTTACGCCTGCATAAGAACCATTTCATTTTCATTTATGTTTGATGGGAGCTGTTAACCACAATTTTAGCATTGAGCCCTAGGAAATTTTGATATAGTTTCAATGGTGTGAGAATTATCTCAATCAGACATCGTTTGGACCTCGAATAGACCTTCGAAAGGCAAAGGACTCAAATCAGGCAAAAAAGGGCAAAGGCATAAACTGCCTTGGTAGGTATAGACCACCTAGTCGGTGCCAGCCAAGGCTACCAGAGAGGCTACCGTTGGTACAGAAATGGGGGTGTTCGGCACTGCCGCGAGGTGGCCGGTACCAACTAGGGCACTAGGCAACCCTTTTTGCTTATAAAAAGGCACTTCCTCCCCCATTTTCTCACCTCTTGTGGCTTGATTGAATATTCTCAAGCCTCAATGACTCTCTCTCTTCCTTAAGTGCGATTCTAAGTCCATAATTCCAATTTTTGCTCTTCTTCCTTAGTTGGGCAAGAACCTGACTTGGTTCTCAAACAATCTTTCAATGTTCAATCACACTATGGCCTTCATTATACCAAAGCTACTAGTTATTAATTTATTGTTAATTAATTTAAGAGTTAATTAATAGGCTTAATTATAAATTTAGTGTTTGAACTCTTCAAAAATTTCTATTTCAGTGTCTCAACAGAAAACGTTTGCAATCAAGTTTCTGAACTGGTAAATTTTTTTCATTCAAGTGCCTTTGTCCTACGTGGCTCACCGAAAACACAAATAGGACATATGGGACCCATTTAATTTGCTGAGTGGATGATTTGTAGCTTGACATGTCGGATTTGACGTGTCAAACTGGTTTAGGGTAAAAATCCAATGATAAAATTGTCCTTAACAAAAATATGAAAGCAAATGGAGGCATCCAAGATAATGTCACTTATAAAATTGAAATAAACTAATAAACAATCCATTGAAATAAACTAATAAACAATCCATAAACACAAACAAAGAAACTTTTAGTTCACAAGTATGGACAAGTAAAAACCATGAAGAACAATTGGTTTTCACAAAAACAATGATGGCCATAACCACACTCCAAAACGTAAGAACAAAAATGAAGATAGATGACCCAGTCTTAGCCTGTGATGTTATGAATTTCAGTTGACAAACATCAAGGAATTTGCCGATTAGTTTTTTATTTTTATTTATTTTGTGGAAGTTTGTTGGGCTCGAATTGGATTAACCGAACTTATTAACACCGTCACCATTCGCAATTTCCTTTATGGTTCCCTTTTTAATTTTCTACAATTTTGATCCAAATCTCGTAATCTCATTCTTTCTCTCTAGTTGATCTGTTATTTTCGGTGACTCAATCCCTTAGACTAGGATTTTAATTGCTTCTTTCAGCCACAGTCATGAATTCATTGTGGTTGGTATTTATCGAGCTCTTAATTACTCATTAAAACTTAGCTATCAAGGTTCAGTATCAGATTCGGCTAATTAGTTTGCATTTGGATATTTGAAATTAGGGATTTGAGCTTGAAGGAGAAGTCGGGTGTGTATAAGAGTAAGGGCAATTTTGTCATTGGATTTTTACCCTAAACTTATTTGACATGTCAAATCCGACGTGTGACACCAGAAATCATCCACTCAGCAAATTAAATGGGTCCCTCAAGTCCTATTTGTGTTTCCGGCGAGCCACGTAGGATGGAAACACTTGAATGAAAAAAATTTATCAGTTCAAAAACTTGATTACAAATGTTTTTCGTTAAGACACTAAAATAGAAATTTTTGAAAAGTTCAGACACTAAATTTATAATTAACCCTAATTAATAATACATTAATTAACAATATTATAAAGACTATATTAGGGTCCTCGTGCCCGTCCTTAGCGATATTTTGGAGCAAAATTCGATCTCCTTGATCCAGAAGGTGAATTAAGAAACTCAAAAGCCGCATAGACGGGCAAGCCAATCTCTCGACCCTGACCGGACGTAGGGTAAAATCACTAAAAATTAGACTTTTGTGAATTCAAGCCAGGTCCGTCCGACACCTTATAAACTATTAAGCACGGTTCGTCCGACTCCTAATATCTATTAAGCTTAGTATGTCTGAGACCTGATATCTGTTAAGCCCGATCCATTTGACACATAATGCCTATTAACCCCGATCTATTCGGCACTCAAGCCTGGCCATCTAACACCCTTTAAAAGCCCAATTTAAAATGGCAAAACCCTACCATCCTAATTGATGTAAAACTTCATGCGCTCTAATCCTCATCGAAACGAGGTATGAGGCATACCTACAGATTTCAAACTAGGTAGCAGGCCCCATCCAACTGACTTGTTAGGATTTAGGGAAATGTGTTGCATGACCTAGAATCTTCAATAAATGAGGTTAGAGTCGGGCTTCCCTTCGAATTACACACGCTTTTTGCTGTTTATGCTTTTAATGCTTTGTCTATATTCCTAATATTGTCATATAATATTGGTATGTTCATGCATCGATAAACTGACGTTCATGCAAAATGCTCATTTTGATTTCTTAATTATGACCTAAACTGTTGGTTCATTCAAAAGAAGTGAAAACCTAGTCTCCAAATCGAATGATTCAAGGCTAGTGAATTTTGTCCTTGTGACACACTGAAAATGGGGTCCAACACAAGGTTTTTTCCTTAATATTTTCTCCAAAAATAAAAAATAATTAAGGTGGCAATTTTATCACATCACACAACTGTCAAACCTCCGAAGAGCCAACTTGACACACTTAAGCGCTAAATTGAGCCATAATCTGACAAATCAATCTAAAAATTCAAACAACCAAAAGGAACCATAAGGAGTTCCTCCTAGTTTTTGTGACGAACCAACCAATGGGCCCGTCTGGATTGACTCCATCCTTTGGATCTTCCCATGACGCTCAGAAGAGGGCTCATAAGAGCTTCCTGCATGTTATATCATATTATACTAAATAGATATATGTATTTATACTAAATTATAATCCAAGTCTATGTCTTGAAAAAAAGAAAGAAAAAGAAATCTACCCTTATCAGGCCTAATCAGATCTAAACAATCTTGTTTTTTTGTAACATGAAGATCTAATATAGTTCTTTTTTCATTACACATGGATCAAGATCAAATAAATGTTCATTTTATTTTTGTCAAAAGAAGATATATTTCTAGTCTTTATAATAATAATGATAAAGTTATACACAAATTTATTAGTTCAAATTTTTTGGGTGAAAAAGAAAGTAAGATTCTTAATTATTCAGAACTTAATCGAATCATATGTACTCGTCATTATAATCTCATATATTCTGCTATTCTCTATGAGAATTTTGATTTGATGGCAAAGAGGCAAAGAAATAAATTCATCATCCCACTCTAATAATAATTTAAATTATGATGCAAGTAAAGAATTAGTACTAGTTAAATTAAACTTATCAAAACTCAATTAAAAATATTTAAAATAAATACAATTACATAAATTAATAAAAAATAAAAAATAGATTTGGAAGATCAAAATTAGAATGAAAAAATTAATGTAATATAATAAAATAAATAAAAAGAACTAAACCATAAATATAGTCAAAATCATTAATTGGCATACTGCCTTTGGGCAAAAGGTGCGTAAAGGGTCTGACATTGGTGTGTAGAGGCTTGTAATAGGCGTGTAAGACTGTTACGTACTAGTTCATATCTAGTATGAACAAGAACTAGTTTCCAATGTTTTTATGGACAAATATCACTTAAATAAATCATAAAACTCAAATTCTTCATTCAAATTGATGTTCAACTAGTTATTCACGCCCTAAATTCATTTTTTTACAATAATGATCAAATTTGAAATTAGGTCTTGATTATTAAAAAAACAGCTTTAATTAATTGCTTTAAATAAAAGAATTAGATTACAAGGTTATAAAAACAATAGAGAATAAAACTCCTTGGTTTAGATTAGATTTTGAGTCTTCAAACTCTTAGAACCTAAACAGTTACTAGGTGCTTTCACTTATTCTTATAAATCAAAGCTTATATACCATAAATATAAATGATAAGGTAATTTGATGCTCTTAGTTTGTGATGTTATTAATACCTTTTAATTGATTATCAAATTGATTCTCGTCGATTGATTGTCCAAGACTCCACTCCTTTGAATAAATGATTTTTAGTATTAATTCATATACTATTTGCTGGGTTTCTCTATTTTTCATTTTTCTTCTAAGGGTTAATTAAAAATTTGGTTTCTGAACTTTGCGAAAAGTTCTATTTTAGTGTCTCAACAGAAAATATTTGCAATCGGGTGTTTGTACCTATTGAAAAATTTCAATTGAGTGTCTCAAGCTGATGTGTCATGCTGAAAATACAAGACATATGGAGCTTGCACGACATGTACAAATGTGCTGACTAGGATTCCACATAGATTCCTCACTGGACCAAATTGTTGACATAGAAAGAAGAAAAATTAAATTACAAAATTGCCCCTATTTCCTCTTGCGTGGGGAACTGAATCGACGAGCTCATTATTTCATTTTAGGGATTTGACAATAGAGAAGAAAGTCGAAGAACATAAAATTCCTTTGCTAAATCTTTAAAAATAGACTTCTTTGAAAAATCTTTATAGCTTAATCTATTTTTTGTTAATCAAAATCCATTTCATGCTCGATTTCATTTATGAGAAAAGGGAAAGATGCTTTTAGAAGGTGAAAATACATTTGCTAAAACATTGTGTTTCATTTCACTCAAAATCAATTTCATTGACGATCTCATTATTGAGAAAGGGGAAAGACAATAGAGAAGGTAAACTTTCCTCCCTCAGCTACAGTACCATCAACGTAGAAATAAGATTAGTGGCATAAACGATTCTTGTCACAGGTAGTCCATAGAGTAAAATCGGGAATTCAGGGTCTACAAAGAGGGTGCTTGCAATGCAAAATGGAGAAAGAATACGATAGAGAAGGATCAAGCAACATCATAGGAGGAAGTTTTCTGGGAGCTTTTTTGTGACACTAAATCCAAGAAATTTGACTCCCAATCTCTAAAACCATTTGTTGAGTCTGAGGAGGAGTCCCTCTAGGTAAAGAAATAATCAAAGCCATTGAATACTTAAACCTCGATTTGTAATTATAACCAGAGCTCTGAACATATGGGTTCCGTTTGGTTTGTGAAATAAAAGAAGATTGAAAAAAACGATTTTGGGAGTGAGGAAAAGAATTAAGAGGGAAAGAGAAGGAAAAGTTAGAAGTGTTTTTGATTTGGGTTTGTTGAGTAAAGAGAGAAAGAAAGGAAAAAAAGAGAAAGACGAAGAGAAAGAAAGGCATGGCGATAGTTTGTTGGAGGAGCTGCGTGTGTTTTGGTGAAATGGTTAAGGTACAATGGCAGTGGGGATCTGTATATATATGGGCTTTTGCAAGGAGAGAAGAGTAAATAAAAGCCAAAAAGAGGGAAATGTTGGAAAAGGAAGGCAAAGTGTTTTCTTAATTAAGTTTATCTTTTCTAATTCTATGTTAAATTTTGTTAGTTACATTCAGAATGCCCAATTATCAGTTGCCACCTCATTAAACTAGTCCAGCTCATAAAAAATTTCCAACATGTCATATCAGTTGCCGAAGTTATTGGATTTTCGGCATGCCATGTCAGCTTGAGACACTCGATTGAAATTTTTTAATGGGTACAAAACCCGATTGTAAATGTTTTCCATTGAGACACTAAAATAGAATTTTTCGCAAAGTTCAGACACCAAAATTTTAATCAACCCTTCTTCTAATTGCTGTAGTTTTTTTTCCTTCTTTTCTTTTTTTTTGCTACTGTTTCTTTCTTTTGCTGTGTTTTATTCTTCTCTCATTCTGCTTGCCTTCTTTTTTGTTGTTCTCTTTTTCTTTTCACATTAACTCTGCCTCCTCTTATGCCCTCTTTATTTTGGGCTAATACTAGTTATGGGCTAATAACTTAAGTTAATTTTGGGTTAATAACGCATTTTAGATCAAGTCGTTCAATGGATTCACTGGTCCAAAGTAAATGTGTCCAAAGTGACGCATTTCAGATGAAGTTATTTGAAGAATGCACCCATCCAAAGTATTGCATTTTCATATGAAATCTGCCAAAAGGGTGTATTCAATTGGAGAAGATGCCAACCTGCACCATGACACAATTTTTTTGCCAAACCTCACCGAAACGGCACCTCTCATCAATGAAATCGCCAAATGGAGCACTTCATAGATCTAAGCCATTTAATGAACGTTACCCAGTCTAAAGGATGATTGAGTTGTCTCACCATGACATGGCAAATTCACAATCCTCAAGTAAGTCTTTCTTACTTGCTCGTCCACTTTACACTTTACTGACATTTTACTTAAAAAGAAAAATATCTTAAAAGAGGGGACAAGTTGTAGACGCTCAATTTTTGCCCCAAAAGGACTTAATGATGATAACATTTCTTTTGTATAAAATGAAATTAGGATCTCTGATTGCTCTAATTCTTGGACCAATGATCTGTGTTTAAGAAAAATGATTTGTTTGGGCATTTTCACTTTTTTAGGTTTCCAAGGGTTTCATAGTGAAACTAGTTCAGGGAAAAGCCTTAGGTTCACCCGACCTGATTTTAGGGCCCACTAGTGGCACTTGCTGCCTAAGCCCTAGAAAAGGCCACCTCATCTCACCATTTGCCTATAAATAAGGCAATAGTTTAAGAGATAAGGAGGATTTTTTATCACAAGAGGGGAAACGCTTGCATTTTCTTTACTCACTTTGGATTTTAATTTATACCTTGTGGTCCCAACTTGAAATCTTGAATTTCATTGATTCATTTTGATAAAAACTCCCTAAACTTTGTGATTAAAGACCAATAAACCCAAACATTCAACAAAAGCTCAGAACATTTAACAAAAGCTCAGAACAAAAACTCCCTAAAATTTGTGATTAAAGTTCTTGGGTTTCTTGGTTGCATTTCCAAAAAATCTTTAAGTTTCTATTAAAACCAAGTAATTTTAAGGGTCCCTCTTCATTTTTTCAGCTGCCTTCTTCTTTTTCTTGTGTATTAAAGATACATCTTTTGCATTGGTTTTGAGGAAAATATGTGATCAACCTGGTTCTGTGGCCTAAGCCTTAGTGGCTCATGCTAGATGATGGAGGCACCACGTTGCTACATGGGGTGCCACACTGCTGTGGTCGGCTAAACAGAACATAATAAGTTTTGGGGCTTTTGATCCCTTACATCCACACGTAGTGGCGCATGTCTTTAATTCGAGCCCTAGAATCAATCTTTTCAAATAATATGTCATGATTCTAGGATCCAATCGAGTCGAGCATTATGCACCTATGCTTAAAATGCGTATAGAACTCATTTTAACTGAAATGAACAAATAAAGAACATGAAATGGATAGTGATGGTCATAGTTGTTCATTATTCATGATGAATAAAAATTCTTGAACTCAAATCTTTTTTCAAGCTAGTAGTCAACATTTTTCACTTTTATGTCATTTACTTTTCTGTTCTTTAAATTTCAGTAATTTAAATTTCAAGTCCATTTATTTTTCTGTTCTAAAACATGTTTTTCACCTCAATTAGAATTAGTCATATCATTGACATTGTGAATAAATGGACAATGATGGAGATCAATTTCTAACTGTAAGCCCTTTCCCGAGTGCCATGGGAAAGATCCGAAGGACAATGTCAATCTACAGGGCCCATTGGTCGATTCGTCATGGGAACTATGGGGAAATGTGAGGAACTCCCTATGGTTCCTTTTTGTCTAATGACTCGGTTTAGCGCTTAAGTGATTTTGAGTCAACTCTTTAGAGTGCTTTGATAGTGTGTGATGTGTTAGAGTTGCCACCTTCATTTGTTTTTATTTTCAGGGAAAAGATTAAGAAAAAAAATTTCAGGATGGACTCCATTTTTAGTTTGCCTTTTGGGATAAAATGCATTAACATCGTATTATTACGTTCGGAGACTAAGTTTTCAGCTTCTTTTTTGTATGAATCAAAAGTTTAGATATTAATTGAGAAATCAAAATATGGTTTGCGTGGATGACATTTATAAGTTCTTGGACATACTTGTAACGCATAGCAACATCATAAATATAGTAATAAATGGTAAATTTCAGAGGATAGCCCAACTTTAGCCTCGTTTATAAAGAATTCTACGTCATGCGACACATTTCCCTAAATCTCGACCAATCAGTTTGGTCAGTGTCGTGCTACCTAGGCTAAAATCTATATGTTTGCTTTCGTACCTTGTTTGTATGAGGATCATGGCACACAAAATTCTACCATTGATTTGGATGATAGGATTTTGAGGGCGCCACTCGGGTAGTGGGCTTATAGGGTGCTGTCAGATCAATCTTTGAGTTGAAAAATTGTTTTATTGGTTTTCCTAGATGAACCAGGCTTAAAGGATTCTGAGTGTTAGATGGACTAGGCTTGACATTTTATAAGGTGTTGGAAGAACTGGACTTAATTGACAAAGTTGAATTTGAGTGATTATACCCTAGGATGAGGGGTCGAGAGGTTGGATGGTGCAAGAGTGTAGTTGCGAAGCTCCATGGTGGTAAACTGTAAGGCCCTGACTCCAACCACCAGAGAAATTGTCCGTTTTGGATCAAATCAGTTCCATCTCATACTAGATCGGCAAGACTCGCACATTTTTGTCCTACAGGTGAAATGGAACTTCCTAGGAGGTCACCCATCCTAGGATTTCTGTCAAGTGAGCACGCTTAACCCTAGAGTTCTTCCAACTCTCTAGCCATTCCACCAAAAGGCGCCTTTGATGATTAGTTACCCCCTTTTCGATATATGATCCGATTCATTCCTATGTCCCGCATTCTACAACCCTAACTAGCCTGCCATCCTAGAGGCTGACCACTCTACCCGCCCTTTTAGGATCGCTTTGCCGTGTTGAGATGTCACAGGCCCACCAGCTTTTGCGTGGTTTGTCCTCGAACCATATATCAACTGGAGGGGGTCAGGCTCTGATACCAAATTGTAACGCCCAGACTTCAACCACTAGAGGAATTGTCCATTTTGGATCAAGCCGGTTCCATCCCATACTAGATTGGTAAGACCTGCAAGTTTTTGTCCCATAGGTTGGTTAAATGAAAACTTCCCAGGAGGTCACCCATCTTAGGATTTCTATCAAGCGAGCACGCTTAACCCTAGATTTCTTCCAACTCTCCAGCCATTCCACCAAAAGGCGCCTCTAATGATTAGTTAACCCCTTTTCAATATATGATCTGATTCATTCCTGTGTCCCGCATTCCACTACCCTAGCTAGCCTGCCATCCCAGAAGCTTGCCAGGAACCCTCTTTACTCGCCCTCTTAGGATCGCTTTGCCAGGTCGGGATGTCACATAAACAACCAAAGAGGTTGAATCTTTCTCCAAAGTAAGCAAAGGATGGTTATGAGGACCCTACTATGGTCTTATAATAGTGTTAATTAAAGGATTATTAATTAATCCTTAGATTAATTAAAAGTAAATTAATTAACTAGTAACTTTGGTCAAAGGAAGACCAAGGTGTGAATGAAGGATGAAACAATTGACTTTTACGTACCAAGTCGGGCCTTAACTCAACTAAGGAAGAACAACAAGGTTGAACTATATTGCTTAGAATCATTCACAAGGGAGAGATAAAGTCATTAATGCTTGAGAAGCACTTGATCAAGCAATAAGAGGTGCTTGAAAATGAGTAGGGAGTGTGCCTTTTATAGGCTAAGTGGATGCCTAGCAAAAATGCGGCAATACTAGGCACCTCAAATTCAATACCGATTCGGGCAAAATTGGTACCATTTAAGGTGCTCAGTTGTCACCAGACCGGTACCGATCTACAGTTGGTTGGTGCTTAGTGCAAATTATTGCCCTGCCCTTGCATCTTATTTTTAGGGCTTTTGAGCTTTCGGGAGTTCGTTTGGGGCCAAACATTGTTTGATCGAGCTAATTCTTGCACCATTAGAACTATGGTAGGGTTTCGTAGAACCCGGTATTGAAATCATGGTCAAAAGTTCTCCCCTCCGAAAGATTAGAGCTGATCAAGGTTTGAGTTCTGTGACCCTGAGTTCAACACTTCTAAATGGGATTTTGATATGAGAACCATACTTGGTAAGACGTGGCAATGTTTGAAATATCCTATGAAAATCTTGCCTGATTTCAAGAACATTTTTCCAGAGCCGGTCTGGTTTGACTAATTTTTTAGGTCCTTTTTGTAAGTTTCTGTCATCAAAAGGTACCGCTGTGTTTGGAAATCTGTCATGGTTGCTTAGGCTGAAACTGTGCAAAGTTTTGAATTCGAATGAGTCCTGAAAAGTCTAATATTTCGGATAAGGGCAAGGCTTGTTCTCCCCATTTTCTATAAATAGGGGAGGGGGTGGCCCATTCTCCTCATGCCTTTTTTTCTTCTTCTTACTCACTTTCTTCCTTTCTTGGAGAGCTGTCTTCTTAGCCAATTTTTATCAAAATGGATCCACGTTTGCTAATGACATCCTACTTCCCACTTAGTGAATCTGAGCGAAGTGGGGACACTTGTCTCGTTAATCCACCAATTAGGTAAGTAGAACAAGAGAGGGCCCCACCCCCTTATCGATGTCAACATCAAGTTGTAGGGCTGCGACTCCTCAGGTTTTGGATCTGCTGGTTAAGGACATACAATGGGTGTGGTATGTTACTCAACATGGCATGGCCTCCTATCTACTGACGGATGATGTCAAGGATCATTGACTAGTCTACCCTAAGCGTGTGCCGGTATTTCCCGATTTCTTTAATCTAATTCAATTTTAGATTCCTGTGTAATTTTTTTACTCTTGAAATATTATTTAATTATGCAGCCTCCCCCAGGATGGTGGAAAGGGACGACAGTTGTTGTTGGTCAACTCTGCGGGGCACTGTCTAAGGCCTTAACTCACGAGAGCTTCTTGGAGGATCAAAATAGGATGCTACGAGATGAGCTTAGGCATCGCTGAGACCTTTGGCCATTACTTTTATTTTGCTTCCTTTTTAGAATAGGTCTCTAATTTTATGCTCGAGTAATCTAGGTACTAACTGCGGAGCACATTTTGGGCTGATGTTGCTTTGATAATAACATCTTCTTTTGTAAAGATTTTGGCCACTTTTCCAATTATAGTATTGAATTTTTGGATTTTATTTAGTAAGTCTGATATACTTGTTTGTTCTTTCTTTTTTTCTTGCTTCCTCTCTTTTGAATTTTTCTTTTCTTCTCTCTCTCTTTTTTTTTTTCTTTTATTTCATAAGTGGTGAGATATCCTTGGGGAGATGCTGCCGACTTCCCCGATTTTGTATAATTTGCAGCACCTTTGAGTAGAGGTGCCTTCTACTTGCTAGTATGTTCTATGACATGTACTATCTTGGGGAGCGAGTGGCTGTCAGGCCCCGAGCATAGGAGAGTCCCACATGTTGTTCCTTATTACATGCTGTCGACCATATCCATCAAGCTGAAATAGGCCATTACTGCTGCTAGGAGAGGGTCACCGGCTACTAGCCTTCTTATTGACTTTAAGTCTGGTACCTACCCAACTTTTGTTTGGTTGCAGCTCCTAGTTCATGTTCCTCCCCTGAGGAACATTGATCCACTAGGTGATATGGAAGAGGATCTGGGACAGAATGTGCCTCCTGCACCATCAAGTCTCACTTCTTATAAAGTTTCCTTCTCAATTTTGCCCAGTATGAATTTTATTTATTCACAAACTATATCTTGATTCTTTGGAGCAGCCATCGCAGCGTGACAAGTGCTAATGGAGAGACTTTAGGTTGGCTGCACCCGACACTCACAACCTTGTCAGAGAGCTGACATGTGGGCTTGGTTCCTCCACCTTCACTTTGGAGCATACTGGTGAGATTGTTCATGTATGTTGGATGCGTCCTATAAAATCCAACACCTTCTCATTTTCTCATGCTCAATAAATTCAAATGGTCATATTCAAAATAAATATACTTAATATAGAATACAAGTACTTAAATCAACAAATTTTCAGCATTTTCATAAACCTAACCTTTGCTGTGTTCTTAGGGTATAACTAAAGTTCTTGGAATTTAAATTGAGTGAAAATTAATTCCTTAGAAAGATAAGACAATATGCTACAAATGTCATGAAGGGACCATAGTCCAGATCATTTTCTAAGAGGGTGTAAGAAACCCTAGAACACAGACCAACAATCCAAACACGATTCAGCACAACCAGTTTTGGTATAAGGATCATAAGTTGAGCTATAGGTATTCAAATTGAACAAAAGAGGATGATTTAGAAATCTAAGAAGTAGAAATACAATTGTTATGAAGAACATAAGACATTATCTTGCCATTTTAGTGGCCAAAATGGACAATCAATTCGGATATACAAGTGAAACATCATAACAGAACCATTTTTGGTATTTAAATTATAAGTTGAGCTACAAGTATTGGAATTGAACATAAGAGGATGTTTTGGAAAGGTAGGAAATAGAGATATAACTTTCATGAAGAAGTCAGAAACGGATGCAAATCATAAAGGGGTCAAAAATGACTTACAGTCCCACCTAAGTACACTTCTAACATCAAAATTCATCAAAAATCTAGAAATGGAAAGCTTGAGAAATTGAAAAGGGAGAGAAGGTATTGGTGCACTAACCTTAAAAAGAAGCTTTAACAAGCTTAGAACCTCTACTCTTTGGCCTTCTCCTTGCCCTTTGAGGAAGGTTCACCAATATCTTCAAAGTAGGAAGATATTCACATTAACATCAAAATTAACAAAGGAAAGGAATGGAGAATGATTTAATGCATCTATTGCATGCCTAATCCTTTCTACCCATTAAATCAGAAAATTCAAATTTGAAAACTTACCTCTTCAATGACAACTTGAATTCTCCAAGCTTTTAATCCCCAATTTTAGCTTTAATTACTTAGTTCTTAGTGATTAATTGTTTTTCTTTGATTTAATTAAGTGGTTTTGTGTTGATTTGTGGAGTAAAAATGAAAGAAATGGAGGAGGAAGAAGAAGGTAGAAATGGCGTGGGTGATGGAGAAGAGAGGAGAGAGAAGGTGTTGATAAAATGGTAATAATCCATTAAGTAGCAAAGTCAAACTTTGCTTCTCTATTTTATGCTAAATCAATGGCTAAGTTTGAGTCTTTAGGTAATCTCATCCAATGGCTCTAAATATTCTTCAAATAATTCACTTCCAAATATTACTTAACTCCACTAATTAATTAAATTAACTCCACAAAAATATTTCCTCATCTATTTCCTCAATATACCACACTAAAAATTAATTTACACAAGTTGCTGAAATTCGCCAGAAAATAACATTCATAAGTTGCCGCAACTCTCCGAAAATATTCATGAAACATTCTCTACCCACCTAAATCATGCAAACACCAAAAATATTTAATAAGACAATAGATACATGTAGTAATTTTTCCGGACCGAAATAATACCAAGTTTCAGACCGGTGGTACTATTCACAGACTGGAAAATCACTATTGACAATACCGAAAAATTAGTCCGTTATAGTTCTCTCCCCCTTAAAATAAATTTGTCCTCAAATTTACCTGATATGAATAACTGAGGATGCTACTATCGCATGTCATCCTCTCGCTCCCACGTAGCCGCCTCTGTCTTGTGATTCCTCCATAGGACCTTTACTAGAGGTATTCTCTTATTCCTTAACCTCTCTAGCAAGTATCCTTATGGGCTCCTCCTCATATGTCAAATCCAGCTCAATAGTGACAGACTCAACTAAAATAACGTGTGAAGGATTTGATCTATATCTCCATAACATGGATACATGAAAGACATTATGAATCCGATCTATGTCTGGTGGTAAAGCTAGTGTATAGGCCAACGGTCCGACACGCTCTAAGATCTCGTATGGTCCTATGAACCTGGGATTAAGCCTACCCTTCTTACCAAATCTCAAAACCTTCTTCCACGGAGAAACCTTCAAGAACACCCTATCACCCACTGCATACTCAATGTCTTTCCTCTTAAGATCGACGTACGACTTCTGACGATCTGAAGCCGCTTTCAACCTTTCCCTTATAATTCTCACTTTATCCTCTGCATCTCGAATCAAATCTGGACCCACTAACTTACCTTTACTAAGCTCCGTCCAACATAAGGGTGTCCTATACCTCTTACCTTATAATGCCTTAAATGGAGCCATTTGAATACTCGATTGGTAACTGTTATTATAGGCAAACTCAGCCAACCGAATATACTTCTCCCAACTGCCCTCAAACTCAATCACACAAGCCCTCAACATATCCTCAAGCACCTGAATCACCCGCTCCGACTGACTATCTGTCTGCGGATGGAAGGCTGTGCTAAAATGCAATCTAGTACCCAGAGCCTCATGTAACTTCTTCCAAAATCTCGAAGTAAATCTAGGGTCTTTATTGGAGATAATGGAAGAAGGAAGTCCATGCAGTCTCACAATCTCATCAATGTAGAGCTATGCGTACTACTACATCAAAAAATCAGTCCTAACAGGAAGAAAATGCGCTGACTTAGTCAATCTATCAACTATAACCCATATAGCATCTTTCTTCCTGGGTGTAGTCGGCAAACCAACCACAAAATCCATGGTAATCCTATCCCATTTCCACTCTAAAATAGAGATAGGCTGTAGCAAACCCGATGGGACCTGATGCTCTGCCTTAACCTGTTGACAGGTTAAGCATCTCGACACAAAATCTGCAATGTCCCTCTTCATAGCCGACCACCAATACTGCATCCTCAAATCCTAGTACATCTTATTACTACCTGGATGCATGGAATATGGACTATTGTGGGCCTCCTCTAGGATAATACTCCTCAACTCTAGAATCTTAGGCACACAAATCCGATCTCCAAAGTACAAGTAATCTGTCTCTAATCTGAAACCCCTTCTTCCTACCCTCTCTGACTAAGTCTTTCCACTCAGCAATGATCCTATCACCCAGCTATGCATCTCTGATCTGTTGTAGTAGGCTAGGTCTCACCATAAGCTCTGCTACAACAGCACCATCTCTAGCCACTAATAACTGAACATTCATAGCACGAAGAGCAACCAAATACTTCCTACTAAGTGCGTCTGCGACCACATTCGCTCTACCTGGATGGTAATCAATGGTGAATTCATAGTCCTTAAGTAGCTCTAACCATCTACGCTGCCTCAGGTTAAGCTCTCTCTGCATAAGCAGACACTTAAGGCTCTTATGTTCTGTGTACAAAAGACACTTCTCACCATATAAATAATGCCTCCAAATCTTCAGGGCAAACATAATAGCTACTAACTCCAAATCATAGGTAGGGTAGTTCTGCTCATGTGGCTTAAGCTGTCGAGAAGCATAAGCAACTACCTTATCTTCCTGCATAAGCATACAAGCCAGACCGTTATGCGAAGCATCACTATACACATCATAGGGTCTGCCAGGGGTTAGTTGTGTCAACACTGGAGCCTCAGTGAGTCTTTCGGTAATCTCATCCAATGGCTCTAAGTATTTCTCAAATAATTCACTTCCAAATATTACTTAACTCCACTAATTAATTAAATTAACTCCATAAAAATATTTCCTCATCTATTTCCTCAATATACCCCACTAAAAATTAATATTCACAAGTTGCCGAAATTTGCCAGAAAATAATATTCATAAGTTGCCGCAACTCTCCGAAAATTTTCATGAAATATTCTCTACCCACCTAAATCATGCAAACATGCTCCAAAAATATTTAATAAGACAATAGAGACATGTAGTAATTTTTTCGGACCAAAATAATACCAAATCCCGGACCGGTGGTACTATTCACAGACCAGTAAATCACTATTGACAGTATCGAAAAATTAGTCCATTACACATCTCGAGTGAGGATCGTTTAGATGACACCTCTTGATTGTGCTCATGTGATTACCCCTTTTTGCTTTCCTCTTCACCTACTGTTCATTGTTTACTCTTTTCTTCATTTTTGTGACATGCTTCTATCTATGTCTCTTTTTCAAGTTTCGATTGCTCGTTATTAAGAGGCATGCCAGTGATACAAGGCAGCTCGCCTTCACTTGGCGATGTTGAGGCTTTTAGATGAACAGGCTACTGTAAGTAAAAACAAATACAAGACAACATATGTATAATGCATATTTCATGGATGAATAAGATATATCTAATTATGCCAGTGATGTGTTTTTGCAGTGTTTCGATGTGGGCCCTTCTATTGGTCACTATCGAGGAGCACCGTCAGGCTAGCATGCTGGCCGAGGTGCTAGTCGAAGGCAAACTGTGGTCGAGGAGGTTGAGGAGTCTAGTGAAGAGGAGGTGGATGGATCCGATGATAAAGACACTGAGGCTATAGAATAAGATTCCTTTAGCATAGACTGTTGTTTTTCCTTTTCTGCTTTCTGTTTTGCATGTTGTGTACCCAGTTTGGAATGATTGTACAAATGATAAACATTTTGAATAAACATTTTGAATTTATAAGTATTAGATGATCTTGTTTCTCAAACATTATGATTACTATGTTTATGCATTACTGCCATGCATCATGAAATGGTATCCAACTCACATTACACCGCATCCAGCTATCATTCCATTTTGCTGTAAAAACCTACATCACTTTTGCATCTTTCACCACTTCTTCCCTTCCTTCAATTCCTCTATCCCGTCATGGATTAGTCTTCAGAATCTGCATTTGAAGCATTGGTCCAGAGTTTTAATCGTGACTTGAACTCAGAGGCTTAAGCTATTATTGAAATATCTAGGTCCAACCTGAGGTGCTACGATGGCTAATTGATCACTCTAACCCTACTGATAATTTTTTTTGCTATAATTTCTTTGAGATCTATCTGCTCTTTGAGGAATTCAGCATCATCTCAGGTAGAAAACCCAAGATTGGAGACGTCCTTGCTTGGCCCTAGTTAAATAGGGACCCTGCTTCATGAGTTTTGTCTATTTTCGATTTCTCAATCCATGAACTCCCTGCTTATGAACCTAGAGCTGATGTCGTGCCCTTACAACCGCTTATTGATTGTACTATGAATATGAACTGTGCTAGTCTATTCTGGCCTCCAGTTGTCTATTTTTGCATTCTTAACTAGTATTTACTCGTTAGTGGTATGGATGCCAATGGCAGCGTCAAGGTATTGCCTATTATTGAACAAGTATCTAGGCGCTATATGCTATTTCCATTTGTGCTGACAGAAACACTCGTATGGCTAGGAGAACATGCTCAAGATTCGACTTTAGTGCCTGGTTCGATGGGAAACCCACTTTTACTATAGGTAGATGCATTTTCATTTTCTTTCTTTATTTGTGCTCTAAGTTTTGCTTAAGCTGCCCTTGTGGGTTGTCGACTTAACGAACTTTTCTTTTTCTTCATGCTCTAATTTTTGCTTAAGCCGCCCTTACGAGTTTTTGACTTAGTGAGCTTTTCTTTTTATTCATGCCCTAATTTTTGCTTAAGTCACACTTGCGGGTTTTCAACTTAACGAGCTTTTCTTTTATTTATTTGATTTTATGCATGTATAGTTGTGGGCTTTTGAGAAGTTGCACTTGATGGCTATGCCATCAGACCATTTAATACTCATTATAGATTACGAGCCCATGTCTATCATCAACGTCGCTTGACCAGAGTAACCCTGGAATTCAAGATCTCACCGCTAAAGGGATTAGATGGACCTGCCCATGGTGGCATCTAGGACGGGTTGCCATCTCCTTTTACATCCCTTTGTTTGCCCCTGTGTGGTTTGTCATTGGTAGTGGCATGCTATCCCAGTCATGTTGCACGACAGTATGGTCATCATCAAGCTATTCTTGCTATACAGGGTTTGAAGGTGACCTTATTACCTGGTGATTCCTATCCCACTTTGCTTACAAATGGCCTAACCGCACAATTGTATCCATTTCTAATGTGGCTAATGCCTCTTCCTTACATCTATATCAACTACGGCTGTACACTTACTCTGGATTTGGTGGCAATTCTGAAGCGGCAGATTTGTTCATAACGTGGCTCTTATTAGTATCCAACATGTTTATGTACTGATTTCCTGTTTTAATGAAATGTAATAGATAATTCGTGCGATTTCATGTAATGTATGCACCTATTTATAAATAAATTTTCTCTTTTGCTTGAAAAGTTCAATATAATTTTAGCTATTCTATTTCATTGAAGTAAAGTCTCACAGTTAGATATTGACATATGTCTCAAACATGACAAGCTTTAAAGTTAATATTGACATAAAAGATAAATTTTATTAATGGGTTTGACCATGATGTTTCAAATTATACATAAAATATCTTCAGTTTATCCAAGTTGATTGGTTCAATGAACTTATTACCTTCCATGTCTGATAGCTTCACTGCACCCTTCGAAAACATCCTCTTAATCAGAAATGGGCCCTCCCAATTGGGGTTGAATTTTCCCATTGGGTCATGAGTGTTTGATCCCATCTGTTTCAAGACCAAATCCCCTACTTTTAGCAATTTTGGTTTGACTCTTTTATTGAAGTGTTTGGCAATCCTCTTTTTATAAAGCTGATCCACAAATTGGACTTCAGGTCTCTCACCATCCAATAGTGCTTACTCTTAATAGCGATCTTCTATCCATTGGCATTTTGGAACTTTAGATTCCATCATTACACATAATGATTTCACTTTAATCTCAGTCAGTCGCACGACCTCCATTTCATAAACCAAAGAGTAGGAGGTTGCACCATTTGCAGACTTAGTTGTGGTCTAGTATCCCCATAAGGCCTACGGCAGCTTATTCGCCTAGTCACGATGATTCTCTACTACTTTTCTTAATATCTTCTTGATGTTTCTATTTGCGACTTCTACTGCCGCATTAGCTTGTGGCCTATAGTTTGATGACTTATGGTGCCCGATTTCATATTCTCTTAACAAATTTTTTAATTTTGCCTAGAATCGAACTCTGTTATCTATCACTACATGATGAGGAATCCTATATCTGCAAACTAGATTCTTCTCAATAAATCTAGCCATTTTCTTGGCATGGATATGCTCGAAAGATTCTGCTTTGACCCATCTTGAAAAGTAATCCACTGCTACGACTATGAGTTTGTGTCCGTTAGAAGTAGGCGGTGAAATATTGCCGAAGATATCTATTCCCCATGTTGCGAATGGCCATGGCGAAATAGATGGGTATAAGTCTAAAGGAGGGATGTGACTAAGATCTTTGTGTATCTGACACTCGAAGCACTTTTTCACAAATGAAATACAATATTTCTCCGTTGTTGACCAGTAGAATCCTTATCTGAGGATTTTTTTTGCAAGTCCTCTCCCATTCATATGAGTATCGTAAACCCCTGTATGAATCTGATCCATGATTCCTTCATCTTCCTTCTCGATACACACCTCAATAGAACTCCATCTGACATTCTTTGTATAGCTGTTTGTCCATAACTGTGAATTGTAACGCCAAGCGCCATATAACTCTTCTGTCATCTCTGGTAGCTGAATCTTGATAAATCCCCTTTATCATCCATTGCAGGACATTATAAAACCAAGGCTGTTCATCCACTTTGACTTCCATGATCTTCTCACCTTCATAACATAGGATGTTGCCCGAATCATCATGAATGACTTTTTAGGCATTATCGACACCTATTCCCAATCTGACACTAGATTAGCCAATGTGTCTGATACTCGGTTATTGGCTTTGTTCGTGTGGGTAAAAGTTACCCTCACAAAGCTTTGAATTACAACATGTAGATAATCAATGTACGATTTCAATCTATCCTCCCTAACCTCCTAATTTCCATTGGCATGTTCGATGACCCGTTTAGAGTCACTAATAACTTCCACTTCTTCGGCCTCAATTGCAGTAAGAGCTTCTAGCCCAAACATACAAACCTAATATTCTGGCATATTATTTGTGACTATGAATTGCAATCTTTTCAACATTGGGATAACTTCTCCTTGTGGGGATTCTAACAAAATGCCTACTTTGACTCCTTTGCTGTGAGCTAACCCATTGAAATAGAACTTCCATCCTTTCTTCTCTATCATACTCAAGTGCTCTTTGGGAAAATAAAATTTCCACTGTTCATTATCTTCTATGGGATGAGTGCTAAGAAATCTGTAAATGCTTGTCCTTTAACGGTTTTCTTAGTAGCATATTCGATATCGAACGTCGAAAGCAAGATCAACCATCCAGCTAACTTCCCCACCAAAGCTGGTGTCTCGTATAGGTACCTGACTAGATCCATCCTTGACATTGCTATCACTTTATAGGACTGAAAGTAGTGTTGAAGCTTTTTGGTAGCCCAGACCATTGCTAAGCAAGTTCTTTCTATCAAGTCGTATTTCTGTTCATTCAGAAGAAGTTTCTTACTTAAGTAATATATTGCCTTTTCGACACCAGCTGTAACACTCATCGCCGAATCCCGAAGGACCTGACGATGAGCACCATATTAGGTGCTAGAGCACCGTCTTATCTTACTTAATAATCCTAATTTGTATATTAGACGTGGCTAAGTTTTCATAAGGAGGTAAGTGATTAATTAAAAAAATAAAGTTTTAGGAAATTTCTACGGAAAATTCGCAAGATTTTTCCCTAAAAATCAACTTTCCACACAAAAGAACAGATACACTTCTAATATTTATTCCTCCAAACCCCAAAACTTCATATCAACATAATAAGTCACGCAACACTTCTAAATATTCACATAAAGATAAAACTTCTTAATTAATCACAAATCTCATTAATTCACAAACTCAATATTTACAACCTCAATCTTTTTACAATATTTTTATACATGCCATAGTTACGTCTTAATACCTATCCTACCCAAAAATAGAGTTCTTCTCTGATGCTACACATCAGGTCTTCAGGTAGCACCTACTACACTAATTCTGCGCGTGACAAAAATCAACGGACTGAGTATATCACTCAATGGTGCTAAATAATTTATTGATAAAATAGCAGAGGTTGCATAAGCAGCAAACCTGAAATATAATTTAAAATACTTAAATCAAATATAAAATAAATACCAAAGACGTACGAATTAAATTTAAATATTTCGAAAGTCATAAAGAAGTTCATTCTTAAAAATAAATTTATAATTTGATAAATGTAAGAAAACTTCTATAAATACAAATATATTTCCATTTTCTTTTATAACAGAACAGAGTTTATTCTTAGTTAAGGGCTCAAACATATTGTGAGAGAAATATAATCAGATTTAGTTACATAGTTATCAAAAATCGAAATTTGGCCTGTGAAAGTGCCCCTGGATGTGGCCTGTGAAAGCGCCACCAGAAAATAAGCGCGTCCGCTTATCCAGAAAGGCATCTAGATCCTAGCATATAATCATAGCTTATAATATAACAAAAAGGCATTAAGCCGAGCATACTCAATAACCGGAATAAACCTTATTTTACTACATTTCAATCATGCATACTTGAGCCCAAAACAAATCCATTCTTTGACAAATAATCTTATTTCTTATACATAATTCCTTAGCAATACATTTCATAACTTAATATTTATTATTTCAAAATTCTTAAACTTACAACTTGTAAAGTTCATCAAAACCTTCTCATGTTCCAACCAAAAACCATACTTTTACAATACACTTATATACATAGCTTTAAATACTTAAAAATCAACATTTAGAGAAACTAAAGCATGCCTTACCACCTTAGGATGGTTCGACCTCTTTAGGTCAACAAAGGGAAAGGAGTTTTCCTTCCACCAAATACCATCTTTTAAGCCAAAAATACTTAATCAAGACATTAAAACCATTACTTAAAAACAATTAGTCTTAAAACTGGTCTTTTACATATTCAAACTTTCTTTAAGTCATGGAAAAATTCTTAAACATTAGAATACCAAGTAGTGGTTTAAACCACCATTAAATTACTTATAAACAAACTTATTAACATAAAAAAGGAACAAAAGCATGAAGCAAAAACTCATGCCCTTCCTCCTAAGGAGATTCGGCCAATTGTGGGAGAAGGAGAATGGAATGTTCCTCTTCCCATTCAAGCATTTCATCATGCTTAGAAAACATGAAAAATCATATAAAAACAACTAATTAACCAATTGGCCAACAAAATCACAAAGAACTCAAAATTCATTCAAAACCTAAAAATTGAAAACTTTAAGAAAATGAAAGGGGAAGGGAAATATTATTGCACTAATCTTCAAAAAAAGCTTGATTAAGCTTGGAAAGCCTCAATCCTTGGCTTTCTCCTTCCTTTTGGAGGATGGTTCTCCAACCTTTTCAAAGTAGAAAAAATTAACATTAAAATCAAGAAATGGTAAATGAAAGAGATGGAGCATGATTTAATGTATCAATTACATATCTAAGCCATGAATTCTACTTATTAATTCATAAATTCAAATTTCACAACTTACTTATTGTGAAGCTTTTCTCCAATTCCCTTGCTTAGGATCACCAAATATCACTTCCTTAACTTGTTTCTTCAAGTTCAACCACTAATCTTTGGTTTAATTTATCTATTTTAAGGTAGTTTAGAGGTAGAGAAATTGAAGAAAATGGAGGAGAGAAGAGAGAGAAGTTGGCGTGAAAGAGAAGAGGAAGAAGAAGGAGGAATAGTGTTGATAATTGTTACTTTTAAGTAGTAAAGTCAAACTTGTCTTCTTAATTTTATATCAAATGAATGACTATGATTAAGTCTTTAGTATTCTCATCTAAGGGCTCTAAATATTCATCAAATAATTCTCCTCTAATCATTATTTAACTCCATCAATTTATTAAATTAATTCCATGAAAATAATTTCTCAATTTTTCCTTAATATACTACACTAGAAAACACTATACATTAAATACTTAAATTCTCCAAAATATTTATGAAATATTTTCTACCCACCTAAATCGTGCAACCATGCTCCAAAAATATTAAATGAAATATTAGACATGCATAATAATTTTTTTGGACCGAAATAATACCAAGTCCTTGACTGATGGTACTATTCATAGACCAGTAAATTACTATTATCGACACTGAAAAATGGACTGTTACACCAGCCTTATCAGCTTGTTCTAAAATGGCTTCAATTCCAGTGTCTTCTACTGTCAAGTATAAAATTAAAGGTTTCCTTGGCTTTGGTGGGCACAAAATCGAGGGACTTGACAAATACTCCTTGATTTTGTTAAAAGCTATCTGGCAGTGATCATTCCACTTGATTGGCTGATCCTTCCTTGGAAGCTTGAAAATCGGATCACATACGATGGACAATCTCTATATGAACCTGCTGATGTACTGTATTTTCCCTAGAAAGCTTCTTACTTGCTTTTCGATTTTAGGTGGCTCCATCTCTTGGATAGCTTTGATCTTGCCTAGATCGATCTCTATTCCCTTAGGTCCCATGATGAATCCCAACACTTTTCCTAAAGTCACCCCAAAGTCACACTTCTTCGGGTTTAATCGCAGCTTGTATTTGATGACCCTTTCGAAGAACTTCTTCAAGGCCTCTGGATGCTTTTCTAGCGTATTTGTCATGATGATCATATCATCAATGTATACCTCCAACTCTTTTTGGATCATGTCATGAAATAGTGTGGTCACCATCCTCTGGTAATTTGCCTTAGTATTCTTCAATCTAAAAGGCATTACTCGATAGTAGAATGTGCCAAATTTAGTAATAAAAGTCGTCTTAGCTTTGTCTTATAATGCCATGAGAATTTGGATATATCCCAAGAAACCATCCGTGATCAGAAAACATCCCATCATTGCTACATTGTCAATCAAGATATCGATATGAGGGAGGGGAAAATCATCTTTCAGTGATGCATTATTCAAATCCTTCTTAGGAATCGGGACTATGTTAGCCAACCATTCCGGATAATGAACTTGTAACACCCTGACTCCAACCACCAGAGAAATTGTCCACTTTGGATCAAGCCGGATTCATCCCCTACTAGATCGGTAAGACCTGCACGGTTTTGTCCTGCAAGTGAAATGGAAACTTCCCAAGAGGTCACCTATCCTAGGATTTCTATCAAGCGAGCACATTTAACCCTGAAGTTCTTTCAACTCTCCAGCCATTCCACCAAAAGGCGCCTCTGAAGATTAGTTACCCCCTTTTCGATATATGATCAGATTCATTCATGTGTCCCGCATTCCACTACCCTTGCTAGCCTGCCATCTTAGAAGCTCGCCAGAAGCCTTGCTCTACCTACCTTCTTAGGATTGCTTTGTCGGGTCGAGATGTCATAGGCCCATCAGCTTCCGCATGGTTCGTCCTTGAACCATATATCTACTGGAGGGGGTTAGGCTCTGATACCAAATTGTAACACCCTGACTCCAATCACTAGAGGAATTGTCAGCTTTGGATCAAGCCAGATCCATCCCATATTAGATCGGTAAGACCCGCACAGTTTTGTCCCACAGGTGAAATGGGAAATTCCTAGGAGGTCACCCATCCTAGGATTTCTGTCAAGCGAGCATGCTTAACCCTGGAGTTCTTCCAACTCTCTAGCCATTCCACCAAAAGGCGCCTCTAACGATTAGTTACCCCCTTTTCGATATATGATCTGATTCATTCCTGTGTCCCGCATTCCACTACCCTAGCTAGCCTACCATCCTAGAAGCTCGCCAGGAGCCCTACTCTACCCACCCTCTAAGGATCGCTTTGCCAGGTCGGGATGTCATAGAACCACTTCCATAAATCCTGTGTCTATCTACTTGGTCATTTCTTCTTTAGTTTTCTTAGCCCATTTTGGTCGCAATCTTCTTCTCTTTTGCTTCACCGGTCTGGATTTGGGATTTAGAGGAATCATATGCTTCGGTATGGAACTATCTATCCCAGGCATATCTTTATAACTCCATGTGAAGGCTTGTGTTTTGTCCTTGAGTAGCTTTGAAATCTCAAGATCAATTCTGAAGTTAGGTTTGGCCCAATTAACAAATTTTGTGCATTTTCTTTGTATTTGTATTAAATTCAAGCTTGCATGATGAATTAATGTTAAATATGTGTATATGCTTATCTACTCGATGAATGGAACCATCAGGTAAGACATCAAATAAATAAGAAAAATCAAAGTTCATTTCATTAAAAATCATAGAAAGTTCATCATAATCGAAACTGTCATTAATAGGAATAGACAAATCAGCAAGAACTTTATCTTTCTCGAAGCTTTCTTCGATGCAAGCCCAAATTGCTCTCAAGGCTTTATTCAAAGCAGCTTCCTCTTCCTCACAACTGCTTTCTTCTTTTTGTCCTCCTTACTTCGGTCCATTTTTCTTCCTATTTCTCTTTTTCAACCTCTGTCTATAGGCCTTCAACCCCCCCCCTCTTCTTTTATTGTCTTTGCCTCTTCTCTCTTCTTCAGCTTAGTCTCTTGCCCAGAAGTAACTGTTAAGAGGTCTATCACATAAGCAAATATATCTATCCTGGGGTATTTCTTTCCCTTAAGTACAAAAGGCTCTATCGGCAGACATGGAGAGGAATGTTTACTTGGATGGAAAAAAAAACATCCATCCATGTCCAGCCAGCCAAGTTTCTTTAATGACTTGCTCCGATTTTTATAACCTAGACGCATTTGGTCCCTTTGAGTATGGATTTTTGGAAGTTCAGTTATGCCCTGTTGATTCTTCTGGAGTCCTTTTCCTTTTTAATAATTCATTCTGTTCATAATGTCTTTCATAGGCCCCATATCAGTACTCAAGACAACAATTTGGAAACCAATCTATGGGAATATAACCTGCTTATTAAGCGTAGCTATGCTTCTTTCATTAGCAACAAGTATAGTGATAATTTCCCCATTAAACGGGAATTTTATTTTCTGGTGTAAAGTAGAAGATACTCCTCCCAAAGAAGTGATAACATGGATGCCCTAACAATAAGGCAAAATTTGATGGAATGTCAATCACGATGAACTCAGAATCCTTTTCAATAGGCCCTACTTTGACCATCATCTTAAATTTTCCTTCTACTTGCCTTCTTGAGTCATTGTAAGCTCTGATAATGACGTTAGAAGTTTCCAAATCAGACACGTCAAACTTAAAGTTGGCAAGAATCTTCGAAGGACACATATTTAGTGTTGATACATCATCAATCGTTGCATTGCCAATTACCCTGCCCTTTACTTCAGCCTTTATAAATAAGGCTTTAGTGTGGTTTCTTCCTTCAGGGGGAAGTTCTTCATTAGAAAAAGTGATCATAAGAGGATCACGTAGACTAATCCCACAAAATCAACCGTCGATATGGATGGCAAAATAGAAATCTGCACCATTGCTTTCAGTAAGGCTTCTCGATGTGCCTTTGAAGAGACAGGTAAATCGCACATGCTCACATTGGAATGCATTCTCTTCATTTGTCTAATCATAATGTCATCTTCAGTATTTGCTTTTAGCACGCTGGACGAACTTGCTTTTTCCTTTTCTCCCTCTTCCCATGGTTTAATCAGGTTTGGCTAATAGATACGACCTCTGTGGGTGATATGGCTCATGATCTTAGCTTCTCCTTCATCTTCGCTAGTCCAAACATACAGAGTAATGAAATTCCCTAATATCTCTTCCTCGCTTTCTACCCAACCTTGTTTGTTTTGCTCTGACCATTCATCATCATTGTCCCATATGTCCAGCACCATGATCTGAATCTGCAACAACATATTCTTTTCTATCTCTTCTTCTTCCTCAAATTCTAACAACACCTCCTTAGGAGTCTTTCTTGATTCTACCTACCATATATAAATTTTTCAATGGTGGCACATCTCGTGTCTCAATGGGTAACAATTGTTGGTGTCGTGACCCTTATTTTGATGAAAATGGCAATATGTATTATGGTCAAAATTCCTCGGTAAAGGATTCGAAAGAGGCTTTGGTGCAAGTGGTTTTAGCAAACCCACCATTTCTCTTTCTCAAATACACAAGACAAAGGAATGCCAAAGTTAGAGAATCTTCTCTGTGGCACATTGGTGGCTCTCAAATCTAAAGCAGTAGTAGTGGTGCTCTTGCTGGCGATAGGAGTTTTGTTTCACTAACTAGGCCCTTGAAACCCAGACTTGGTGAAGTTTCCAGAGTGACTCTAAAATTTCTTATCTTCCCTAATCTTATCTTCAATGGTTGTCCCTACTTCATATATTTAGGAAAATTCTGTCAAAGGCATGCAATACAACTTTTCTCGAAATGTTGGTAAGGTTCCCTTAATGAAGATCTTTATTTGCTCTTTGGAGTCGAGCCTAGTCCTCATTTGAGTCACCTTGGCTATCCATCTAGCCATGTAATCAATAAAAGGCTCGTCATGTTTTTATATGGTTGCCTCCAGATCTCTCAGATTGACTCCCACCTGAAGCTTGTAGGAGAACTCCTTGAGAAAAATGTTTGTCAATTCACTCCAATCCCTTCTAAACTTCTTCTCTAAATTATAATACCATGTCTAAGTATACCCTATCAAGGACATCGGGAACATTTTTCAGAATCCCTTATTGGCAATCCCGCTAGCTTCGTGATGGATTTGTATTGCATTAAGTGCACCTTTTGGTCGCCATTTTCATCATATTTCGCCACTTGAAGACGACGTGGCTTTCGCGCAGTGTCTCATGGCTTTCTTAAGAGTTTCTTGAGTAAACCGAATCAAACGGGCTTGGTTCATTTTAATTCATAAAAATTATTTTATCCAACCCCATTTTAATCCCAAACTATTTTACTAAATTAGGGAAAAATTTCTTGAATTAATTAATTCTTTGGAATTTAACTAATCCAATTTTAACTAGAGTGAGTTTGGGATTTGGGTATAGATATGGGAAGGTGTTAGGCACCCATTTCATTCGGTCTAAAACCTGGCTTCTAGTTGTCCAAATATTCATTATTTATTAATTGCAATATTAATCTAAATTAAGATGTAAAATATTTTATGCAATTTTGAAGACAATATCAATCATACAAATTATTATCATCTAAACATCCATTTGGCATAAAAATTAAACAATCATAAGAATGGGGGAACGAGAAAAGAATTACAATCCTCCTAAAATACATTCTACCCATTAATTCCCTTACATATTTCCATTTCCCATTTAATTAATTACAAATCAACATCAATAATATTATTACAAACTTCTTGAATAAATCACATTAAACTCAAAAATTACAATAAAAATATTCAACCATTATAACACATTCAAACATTCAAACAACATGATATATGCAAGAATTAATTAAAAATAATAAAAATACAAATATTAGTTCAACAATAAAATAAATTATTCAAAATAAAAAATAAACAATAAACTGGCAAAATGAAAATTAATGTCAGAAATGTTAGTGAGTTAGATGAACAATATATAATACATATTATAGAACAATAATTAAATGTGCATAAATAAAAGCTTGTAAAAATAAAATATAACAATTTTAATATTGTTTCAAGCTCATGATCACAATATTCATCTCGTTTGATGAATAAAATTCATAAATCCTTGCAAGAAACAAGATTAGAATCGTTAACGTACTCATCTGGGACCAAAGATGGATTTTTGACCCTTAGGCCTTAACCCCCTTTGATCTTAGAATCTAGGAACAATTTGATACTTTTAATATTGTTTCTCTTTTAGAACTTACAAACTAACACCACTGGAAGTGAATCAAGTCCCCTTCTAAGGTAAATGAAGCCTGTAATCACTAGAAGATCGAAGACAGAAGCGAAAGGACAGTAATCTGGCATTTCTTGGGCACCTTAAAGGAGGGCAGACAGTTGCCCTATGAAGGTGTGCACCTTGGTTGTGGGTCTAGGCAGCTTCCTTGAATGTTGGGCGCCTTCGTGCCCAGAAATGTAGCAGGTTACTGCAGAACTCAATTTTCACGTGTTTCTCTCATAAAACCCCGTTTCTTAGTGTTATAAGACAGAAAATGAACCGAAAATTAAAAGAGAATGAATTTTAGATTCTCATTTACCTTATTTTGAAGGAAAATCGATGGTTTGCTTAAGGATTGATGAACAACACCTCAAGAACATGTGATCTTTGAAGATGATCCGAGATTGTGTTTGATTGCATTTCTGAAAGTGTTTGTGTATATAGAACTCATTGACTATCCTAGAAACACTTTTTCACATAATTAAACTAAGAAAACTCAAAAAATGCCAACTCCGAACCCTAGAGTTAGAGATGAATTTATAGGCAAATGGGTGTTCTAGCACTATTCACTATCCGTGCGGCATGTGGACCCCACTGATGGGTCCCATCTGTGGGCTCCACAAATGATTCGATTTTTAATTTTTCATGAAATCATTTCAAATGGTATGTGCATCGACGTAAGTCATGAAAATTTATGCCATGAGTAGCCAGGACTCATTCTCAGACCCTATTTCAGCACGAACCCCAGAAATTTCTTACCCTAGGATGATTAGTTCAAGAATCAAATCAATTGGTCATTCCAAAATTGTTCTACCATGATAAATGTTGTGACCACTGATGGGCCCCTTAAGGATCACTAATGGGCCTTACATGTGGGCCCCTTCTGGGCCACTGTGCGCCACATTAGCAAACCGACATGATTTTCATGAAATTGGTCTGGGTGATGTACAAAGCACTATAAGACATTAGGCCACGTCCCGGGCTAACCCGAGATGCACTTTTGGGTCCTGTTTTACCAAAAATATGAAGAAGGTGTTAAGGGTTGCACTTCCTAGACTCAGATCATTGCTTCGAGATCAAGTTCCTTAGATGCTTCAACCTTTTCTTAGTAGTATAGGCTATCATCATTGAGTCTATTTTTGGGGCAAAAAAATTGAGTGTCCACACCACCTTTGTCATTTTGTATGTAATTAGAATTGTTTGCGTCAAGTCCAACTCTTCATCCTCATCGTCATCCAGATCTACATATTAGTCCATGCCCTTGGACTTTATGAAAACATGTAACTTCTCTAGCCTTTTATCTTTCTTTTCCATTTTGTCTTAAATTATCGGCTCAACCTCAGTTTTCTTAATAGCCATCTTTTTAAAGAATTCTTCATCTTGCCACATGTTGTCGGCCTGTTCTTTCTTCATTGATTCCTCATTTCCCCCTTCTCCTTCCTCAACGACCCCTTTCTCTTTTACCTTGTTAGTCTTGAGGAACTTGTCAAAGTTGGATGCTACTATCTTCTTGATCATTTTCTCAATATTGGACATGGACATATCGGCTTCTGTCATTTTGTTGGTAGGTGTAGAAGGCTGTGAATCTAATTGAATTGGAGAAAATTTGACCTCACGAAGGAGACCTATCGAATTAGAAGGAATTGAGCTATATGGAACAAGGGGGGTTGAAGGTTCTTCAACTCTGCTAAGCGATCTCCTATCCTCAACTAGTCACTTTCTTTCGGTGTTTTCTTTCTTCTCAGTGCTATTTTGTATGCACAAGATAATTGTTAGAAATATGGCGTGATGTATATATGAATGATGTCATGGTAATGAATCACATGAAAATATCATACAATCATAATATCGTGAAATGCAACTAATGTTATACTTCCTTAAGGCTTGATTCAGATTGATCAAAATTTCAAAGTTAAAGGAAAGACTCTTGAGAATTATCTAGAAGCAAAACGTGCTATGTTTTCATAGCCAAATATTATATTGTTATAGTTTCTTTTTTGTCTTCCCTTTCCTTTTGCCTCAAGCACAGTGTCACTTGAGTAGGGTTTTTTTTATGAATATTAATATTTGGCTAAAAAAATGAACTCTTTTATTACTCCAGAAATAAACTACTTCAAAGCCTAATCTAATAAGGCCTTGCATCTCTAAGAATCAAATAATCTATTGTTCAAGTTGACTCGCAGGACCATAAATCGTGCCTCTACATCGTAGAAAAGGACTGTTGCATCAAACTGTACTTGCTTTATTTCAGTCAGAAGATGATGTACTTCTTTTAGTAGGACTTCCTTTAGGTGTGCTTTTCTTTTAAGCATTTGAACCTCAACACTATCATTATTGTCGGAAAGAGTTCTCCGACCTTGTTTTATTTCTAATACCTCTTCCGAGTCTCTCATTCTTTGGAGTTTTGATCTTCTAGATCGAGCCATGATGGAGTATATCTAATTAAATGTAAGATAAATGGATTAGATGATGCATGAATGTATTACGTCACAACCATAGCAGTTATATACAAATAAAAGGAGATGGGAGTAAAGAAATGCATCACCTCCACCTTATAACTCCAACTCACGGTGCATGGTAAAAAGTTCTATTTCTAGGACATTTGGTTAGGCCCATAAACCAACACAGGGTTTTGGAACTGCCGTATCTCACATTTATTGGATGAATGTATCAAACAAATATTTATTATGGTATTTCCTAAGAGGAATGAACTATGGTTAGCTACATGAGTTTAGGCTGGGTATTCAAAGTCTTAAGTTCCATAAGCGAGAATTGATTGTTTCCTCCCGTTTACTTTGAGTCTAAGTAAAAGGTGATAATGGATTGCGACAATTCTTTTGATACACCAAAAAGGTACTTGACTTATGGATGGTGTATATTAGCAGCGGATCTCAACAGTCGAGTAGGGTGAAGGGACCGCATCCCCCAATATCACCAAAGGGTGTTGGGTAGAATGGAGATTAAGAAGAGATAAATGCATGAATGATAATTATAAGTACATTAAAATTAAACACAATTTAAATTAATAATGCTATTAATAAACATGAATATTTGGACAATTATTGGAGTTAACTTTATAAATTCCTCAGCTGAGTCGCCAGGCTGAGGACGATAGGCTTTCGTGGCCGTCTTAGGGCTTTCTCAAGAGTCACTTGAGTAAACCGAATTAAACGAATTTGGCTCATTTTATTCAATAAAATTTTCCCTAACACATTTTAATCATCAGAAAGTGGTTTCCTTACTTTGGTAAGGTTCTAAAATGTTTGGAGTTGCCACTCTAAAACTAGGGAAAAATACTCGAATTAATTATTTTTTTAGAATCAATCAACCCGGTTTTAGCTATAGTGAGTTTGGGAGTTGGGTACAAAAATGGAAATGTGTTAGACAACCATTCCTTCCAATCTAAACCAGCCTCCTAGTTGTCTTAATATTCATCATTTATTAATCGCGGTATTAATTTAGATTGAGATGTAAAAATATTTTTATGCAATTTTTAAAATTTATGTCATTCAAGCATATTATCACAATCAAAAGCATTCATCCAACATAAAAAAATAAACAACTATAAAGAAAGGGGGGGGGGGGGGGGAGGGAAGGAGAAAAGAATTACAACATTCCTAAAATTTATTCTATCCATTTATCCCATTACATATTTCCATTTCCCACTTAATAAATATAAATCAACACAAATAAACTTACTACAAACCAAACAAAAATATACATAACTATTACAAACGAATTTAAATGAGAATTCTTATGAATTCTCATAAATTACATCAATAATATTATAAACAAATTAAATAAATTATAAATTATATAAATAAATCACATAAACATTAATCAACGGAATAAATATAAATAATTAGAAAATCAAACACTCACACAATGTATGAAAATGATGAACGCAAGTATTAGAATAATAAAATCAAGATAAAAATGTTAGATCAACAGAAAATATGGAGCATTAAATATATTGCACAAAATTAAATACTGGATAATTAAATCAACAATAATAAGAGATAAAATTATAGAAATTTAAAACATATAATATAAGTATTATAGATATATTAATATATTATATGGAAGCAAAAATTAAAAGATGCATAAAATAAATGTTAGTAGAGTTAGAATGTTAGCGGATTTAATAATTATAACAAAATTTTGAGCTCGTGATCACAATATTCATCTTAGAAAGATGAATAAAATTTACAAATCATTACAAGAAACAATATTATAATTACCAACATACTCATTCGGATTTAAGAAATGAGTTTTACGCTATAGCTCAACTCACTTCGATCTCAAAATCTAGGCACTATTTAACTCCATTAATTTATTTGGCTTCTAAGTTGATGATCTCACACCATTGGAAGTGACTTTCGTCCCATACTAAGGTAATCAGAGTTCATGGTCGTAAGAAAACTAGAAAATACAATAAAACCAAAACTCTGAAGATTTCTAGGCTCAAATGGCACGAGCCAATTGTAACTGGCGTGTGCCACTTGCAAGAGGCTAGCGCCAGTTGCAAGTTGCTAGTGGCAAATCAACCTAAAAAGTTGCAGTTTTTCTGCAAAATTGAGTTTTTCCAGGTTTCTCTCGCCAATGACTCAATTTTTTATGATTTAGCACTGAAGTGAAATGAAAATACAAAAGAGATAAAGTTTAGACTCTCAATTTACCTTGTTTTAAAGAAAAAGGCTTGATTTGCTTGAAAATGATGAAGAACACCTTACGAACTTCAATTCTTTGTTGATGATCCAACAATGTATTGTTGATTTCATGCTTTTGGAAGTGTTTAGTGATCCTATAACTCATTGAGTTTGCTGGAAACACTCTCTCACACCCTCAAACTCCTTGAATCTCTTGAGATTTTTGTAGAGAATTGGTTGTTGTTATGTTTTGTTTTGATTTTTAGTTTTAATTTTGTGTTTCGGGTTTCTATATCTCTCAAATGTTTTCTCTTAACCTCAAAATTTGCCAATCCCTAATCTCTAACCCTAAGGTGGTATTTATAGGCAAATGAAGGAAAATGACATTATTCACTATCTATGTGGCAGGTAGGCCCCACACGTGCGCTCTACTGGTGGGCCCCATAAACGAGCCAATTTTTGATTTTTCACGAAATTAGTCTAAATGGCACGTACATCGACATAGGGCGTGAAAAATTACCCCAGGTGAACCTGAGACTCATTTCTGGACCCTGAAAATGTGAAAATGATCCAATGGATCTAGTTTCTTACCCTAGGATTACTAGTTCAAGAATCAAACCAAGGAGACATTCCAAACTCGTTCTACTACGAGAAATGTTATCACCACTGTTGGGCTCCACACGTGGACTCCATGAGGGTCACTGTGGGTCCCATCGACAAACCGACCTGATTTTTATGAAAATGGTTTGGGTGATGCACAGAGTGCTATAGAGCGCTAAGGAACATCCCGAGTAAGCCCATGATGAACTTATGGGCCCAGTTATGCCATAAATACGAAACATTGGTTTTAAAGGTTGCTTTTCTAAACTCGAATCATCGTTTCGGGATCAAGTTCATCGGATGCTTCAACCTCTTCTTTAACAAATGAGGTTATCATCGTCGAGTCTATTTTTGGGACAAAATTTGATTGTCTACACTATGTTTTCGTTTGTTCTGGCATGCTCAGTTCTTAGGAGAAACTCTTGTAGTTTTTCTACAGGAATTTCCTAAACCATTTAAAAAAAAATTACTTACTAGTCATATGAATACTTAGCTACTCCTAATTTATAAAATGATATGTATTCAAGTTAAGACGGTGGTTTCGACACTGATTGTAGCACTCACTATCTAACCCTCCGGGATTGGCAGTAGGTGTTATAAGTACAATCATGAATTGTTGAAAAGGTTCAAAATGGATAATGCCATGGTATGTAGCACACCAATGAGGCCATCCTCAAAATTAGAAAAAGATGAAAATGGAAAAAATATGATTAGCAAGTTGCATAGAAGTATGATTGGCTCCTTACTATATCGAACTGCAAACAGACCTAACGTTCACTTTAGTGTATTTTTATGTGCTAGATTTTAGTCAAGTCCTAAAGAGTCTCATTTAATTTCTGTAAAAAGAATTCTAAGATATCTTTATAGTACTTCTAATTTGGGTCTATGGTATTCTAAAGATGACACTTTTGGTCTTGTTAGGTATAGAGATTTTGATTTTGCAAGAAGCAGAGTACATAGAAAGAGAATATTCAGAACTTGCTAATTTTTAGGTAGCGCCCTTGTATCATAGCAAGAAGAAGACTTTTGTTGCTCTCTGTACTGTAGAAGCGGAATACATTGCTGCTAGAAACTATGTTGCATAAGTTCTATGAATCAAGCAATAGTTGGTAGACTATGGTCTGAAATTAAAAATAATTCCAATCAAGTGTGATAATACAAATGCTATCAATTTATCTAAAAATCTAGTCTAGCACTCTAGATCCAAGCATACAGAACTCAAACACCACTTCATTCATGATTATGTTCAAAAAGGTGATATTGTGGTTGAGTTCATCCCCATAAATAAGCAATTTGCAAATATTTTAACTAAACCTTTAGATCAAAGCCAATTATGCTTCATTAGAAGAGAACTGAGTATGTTAATTCTAAACTCTTAACTGTGGAACTTTGTTTTTCATGTTCTAAATGTTTTTTATGTTTGAAAATGAAAGACCTATTTTGTGTTATGTGTTTTTGCAAAGTTTAACTCTGTGTGAACTCTTTTGAAAAGAAATGTTTTTATGTCTAAAAGAGCTTAATAATATTCTTATGTAGAATTCTAATGTCGCCATCTACATCAGATTTGAATTTTGTTAGATATATCAAATAAATTATTTTTTGTTCTTTGTTTGTTGTTTTATTTAAATTTCCTTATTTTTAACCTCTTGTTTTTGTAACAGTGGTGACAGTTTTCTTTTAATTGTGTGTTAGTTTTTTTTATTTACTTGTTAAGGTTATTAAAAAGTCTAATCAAGCAATCTTTATCTTCCCCCAAAACTACTATTTCAACTTTCAAATCTGTAATTTCTTTCTCTTTCTCTCCCCAATGTTCCTGACACAGTTTCTCTCTCTCAATTAAATCAACCATCAAAGCTTTTTCTCTCTCCTAAAACCATAACCTCTCTAAACCATTTTTCTCTTTCCTTGTATCAAACCCTACTCACTCTTTCCCTGTCTCTCTCTCACAAGTGTCTTCTTCCTTCTTCTCTATCAATGCAACCCTAACTCTTAACTGCTCTAAAAATCTTAGCCATGACCAGATCTAACTCCTCCTCCTCCTACTCCTTTAAATCTATGTCCACTAAGGAAGTAAAACTACTCATGAAACTGACAAAGAAGTTCATGAAGCTTGAACCAAAACTAAAGAAATCTGTAAAAGAGTCAAGTTCTATGAAGGAAAAATCAAGAAGCAATCTCGAGAAAATAAAAGGAAAAGGAAATAAAAGCAAAAAGGATTTTATCTCTCATGGTAAAGATAAATCTGTTCTATCCCCAAAACTCTCTACTGTGCTCACATGTGGTAGATTGGAAATTCTTTGGAAAAACCAGAGTTTAAGTTTAGAGAGTTGTTTGAGTTTCAAGGGCGGATGGACTTTGTCTTTGAAAAAAATTTGTTATGAGAATATTGTTAGGGAATTTTATGGGTCTCTTAGAGTAACTGGTCCAAAGATTTTTTTTATGAATATGGACAAGGAAACTAGAGTGTGGTCCCTCATTAACCTAAGCAACATTTACAAAGTACCTAATCGTAGGACTAGAGTAACTAAAATGAAGGAGAAGACTAGGCTTGATGAGTATAAAAGGATAAGTTCATAAGAAAAATCACCAAAAAGGGGTTTGTAGAAAGCAAAGTGTGATTGACTGCTCTGACTTTCATGAGAATATGAAGTGGCCATACAAACTTATTGTGCACTACATTTACCCTAAGAGTGGTTCTCTCACTTATGTTAATCAAGTTAAGTTGTGTATAATGTGGCATAAAGTGGAGAGAAAGCCTTTTAATTTGTGTTATGCCATCTGTGATAAGATGCACAATAACCCTAAGAAGTTGCCCTATGGTATGGTGTTGACTCATATTTTTGAGTTTTTAGGAGTAAATCTAGAAAGGAAGAAATGTTATAGTGTATGAGAATTAATAATAATTCTTTGAAGTTAAAAGATTAGGAAGAAAAAGAAAAAGAAAAGGAAAAAGAAAAAGGAAAAGAAGAGAAAGAGGTTTCAGAAAAGGAAAAGTTGAGAAAGTAAGAATAGAAAAGAAAAAAAAGCTAAAGTTAAGAAGAAAAAGAGAATATTAGAAAAGGAAAAAGAAAGATTAGAAAAGGAATTGGACCAGAAGAAAAAGAAGAAGATTAAGGAAAGAAAGAAGAAAGGGGATTCTATGGATCTTGGTGGAAATGAACATGAGGTGATATGAAAGGATGAGAAAGATGTTATAGTTAAAGAGGCTAGTGATGCTGAAATTGAAAAGCTAGAGATAAGTGATGAAGAAGAAGTGGAGCCAACAATAGAAGCCAAATGAACTCCTGAACAGATTTTAACACAAAAAAGTACAGAGGCCATGTTGATCAAAATAGAAAAATAACTCATTAAAGAGCACAACAAAGACCTTGATGAGGCCATCAAGCATGGCAAGACTGTTCTGGAACACACTTAGTCCCTCATTGAGTCTATGGAAAAAGTGAAGAACATCAATGAGAGAAGGCTTACTACTTTCAAGGTCAAAGCTATTCCCTACACTCCATCCTCTTAAAAGCCTAAATGAGTCAAGCACACTACTGGGAGGTAGAAAGATCGAAGAGGAAAACCTCCCCGGCATCCTTCTTCCAAAAGAGCTGTAGATCCTTCTAAACCTTCACTTGCTCAAAACCTCAGGAGCACTAAAAGGCCCAGAACAAAACCAGGACACTAATGATACCTCTCCCAACCATATCTGACTATTCTTTTTACTTTGGCTTATGATAACCTGATGTTTGTCTTAGTGTCTTATGAACACGGGTTTATTTATTTTTACTTTGCTTTATTTCCTGTTTAAAGTCTGTTTATACTTCATTCTGTTTATAATTTTCTTGCACTTCTTTTGTTAATAGTGCACTGTTTATTTATTTTATGCTAATAACTTAGTTAATTTATCCTCTGATTATTTTATTTTGATTTGCTTACCCTCTTTTATGATGACAAAACGGGGGAGAACACAGTATACTCTTGATGCTTGAGTACTTGGAGGTAAACATGGCATATTTGTTTAATTACTTAATCTCTATGCTTACAATGTTCTAATCTATGATTCTTTTTGTGATTCTTTTTATCCTAATGATTTGTTTCTATGAGAACAGAATATGCATGCATTAAGAAATGTCTCTAATTGTTAGATTTTAGAACTTAAGTTCTAATTCTAAAGGTAGTTTCTAATCTTTATTCTATTTTAAGTCCCTTAAGGTTATATTGCTTTTATTCAGGAGGAATTTATATGAGTTCTAATCTTGCTTCATGATAAATCTGTTGATTTCAAAACATGTATTGTATTGATATGCATAAACTTAGGAGGATCACATATTTTTATCCTTGATAAATTTATTGGTTTTATCATCATCAAAAAGGGGGAGGTTGTTGGCTCAAGGTCAATTTTATCCCAATATTTTAATGATTATGAAACCAAATAAATTTAATATTCTTGTTGTGTTAAAGTTATTTTATGCAGAAATTATTATTAAAGAATTATTGAAGAAATGAAGTTCCTATATCTAAGGCTTTATTTGAAGACGTTGAACATCATTGAAGATATTTTTTTTGTTAGTATTATAATAAGTCTTAGGAAATTACTGTAGGATAGAGAGTAAATAATATTATAACCACAAAATCTATTTTTTTCTCTCATAAATTATTTTTAAATGTTTTTCAATAAGTTTATCAAGAGGAGTTAGCCACAATTCATTGCTTTTCACATTTTCTCACTTAAAGGATTTTTGGAGTAAATCTCCTTAGTGGCTATTAAATGAAATTCTGAAAAAAGCATTTTCTGATCTGACACAACTGATGCTTTCTGAACACAGCTGACAGTTTTCTAAAGAAAAGTTAAACAGCTTTCTAAAGTTAACCCTTTCAACTTCATGCCTTGTGTGAAGAGCTTTAACAACTCATTTAATAAAACCCATGCTAAGTTAATTTTTAAATTCAAATGTCAGAATCAATCATCACAATTTAAACCAGAAATTCCAACTCATTTATAACCATATTATTTTTCTCTCTTATAAAAACTCTCTCCTCTCTCGAAAGTAAATGTCGGCAAGAGTAAGAGTCCATTGTTCAAAATTCAAATCTCTCAAAGCTCTCTCTTCAACCCCTTTCATTTCTTTTCATCTCTATTCTTCCAAAAATATTTTCAAGGGAAAAAAAATCTAGTAATAACTCTTTTGAAGAACAATTTTGCACATTCTTTCTATTTTTAAAATTTATTTTTTGTTCTTCTTATGCTTATAGTTACGTTTCTCTCTCTGTCTATATTGATTTGTGTAATCTATTATAAACTAGAGATATGAAGTACATTAATGTAATAACTTAGGTGAAAAGCAACGTTGTAAAAGGTTATCAAGTGACCTTCTTGTGTGAGATTTTAATGTCTTGATCTGAGTTTTCTCTTCTCTGAAAAACAAAAAGGGTAGAGGTTGACTAGAACCCTTAAAATATAGTGAGTTAAAGGTTAGATCTAGATGTTGATTTATTTCCTTATAAAGTTGGTTTGTCACTTACCCTTCAAAAGAGATAACATAATGGAGGATCTCAAGATGAGTCTTGAGGATTAGATGTAAGTGAGTTAGTGTCAAACCACTATAAAACTCTGTGTTCATCTTCTTTTATTTTCTGGAGTGTTACTTGATTATATTCTGTTTACACATTTGTTGATGCTTTTAGAAATGCAAAGTTGTTAATGATTTTCTGTTTCTAAATATGAATAAGCATTATCTTTATAAATCGTTAAAACTCTAGATTTCTGGAATGTGATTTTTACAAAGTTATAATATGTCCTTTTACACATAACAGAAAACAGAAATGGAGTTATAATCAGTTTTCTTATCTCTCAAAAGCTTTGTGAGGAAGTTCAAATCTTAATAATTGACTCTCATAAAGGATTTCTATTTCCACTGCTATAGAATTTTGATTTTATATTTTAAAAGTCAAACTTCTTAGAAAACTCAATTCACATCCCCTCTTGGATTGTGCCATTCATATATAGGGACCCACACTATATGACTAAAAAAGAAACACACTACGTGATGCATGATGAAAACACAAAATATATATATACACACACACACACACACAGACGGGATCAGGGAAGTGCATGACCTCCACTCTTATATCTTCCACACATGATTCACAATCAAAAGTCTATCTAAAACCCTAAGACAAAGTAATTGGGCCTATAAACCATTATGAAATTTTGGACTGACGTCTCTCGGATTTATTGGATGAATGATAGAACATTAATTTATTATAGTAATCCTAAGGAAAGGAACTAGGGTCATTTACATGAGCTTCAGTCGAGTTAAATAAGTCTTGGGTTTCATAAGAGAAAATTAGTTATTTTTTCCTATTTAGTTTTGGGTCTAAGCCAATGGTGATATCGAATTGTATCAATTCTTTTGATATACCAAAATATACAAGGCTTATGGGAAATATATATTAGTGGTAGACCCCAATAGTCGAGGAGAGTGAAAAGACCACATCCCCCAATATCACTTTTCGGGTTTTGGGTAGAAAAGAGATTAAGAAGAGAATAATTCATGAATGTCATTTATATATACAAAAATTTAAACTCAACTTTAAGTTAATGATATTATTAAAATTGTGAGTCATAGCACAACAATTGGAGTCAACTCCGTTCTTGATCCCAAAATCAGAAAATCAGATATTCTAAGTTCAATCCCTAACAAAGTCGCCAAACTAAAGATAATCTTTTTGCAAATGACAAAAAGGAAAAATAGGCTTAGTTTATTTTAATTTATGAAATTATTTTTCTATTATTAGACCCATTTTAACATCTTTAGGCAAGCAACCTTATTTTAAAAAAGGAACTTTTGTAAAAATAGCTCTTACTTTAGTAAGATTTTCATTTTTAGAGTCGTCACCCTCTTTAGGAAAAAAATTCACAAATTAGACATTTCTTTGGAAGTGACTAATTTGGTTTTAACCAGAGACTAGGTAAGGGAGTTAGGTACAATCACAGGAAGGTGTAAGGCACCTGAATCACTTGGTTAGAAACTAGCCTCCTTTGTTGTTTATTCATTCACTCACAATCTCAATAATATAATTAACTCTAATTGAGGTGTAAAATATGTTTAAATATATTTTGGAATATGGCAATCATGAGCAATAATAATTAAACAAAGTGTGAAAAATAATCAAGCAAAGAAAGGGGGGAAGGAAAAAAGAATGACAACCCAAACTCTTATTTACATTCTACCCTTTAACCTATTAGAATTTCTCAAACCCATTATTATATAAGGCAATTAAGAGAGTTCATTACGAACCCTTTACATAAAGCTCAATATATTAAAAGCAATAAAAGAAAGAATTCACATAAAAGAATCAAACTCATGCATTCAACATATACGAAACACAACCATGACCAAATAATACCATGGGGGAGGAACAAGAATAAAGGAAACAAAATAAATATGCACAATATTAAGGGTTATAGGTTAGTGCATAAAAAAATAAAGGGTAATAATAGCAAAGGATCTATAAATGTGAATGAACTTGAAATTTAAATCACTGAAATTTAAAGAACAGAAAAGTAAATGACAGTAAAGTAAAAGTGTTGATTATTAACTTGAAAGAAGATTTGAGTTCAAGAATTTATTGTTCATCATGAATGATGAAAACTATGACCATCATTATTCATTTCTTATTCTTATTTGTTCATCCGGGCCAACATAAGTTGTACACGCATTTTAAGCAAAGATGTTTAATGCTCGACTCAATTGAATCTCAGAATCATGACATATTATTTAAAAATATTGATATTATGGGCCTGTATCGAAGACCCATGTGCCACTAGAAGTGGCATGAGCCAATACATCTAGCATGTGGGATCTTGCCTAGATCAAAGGCTTAGAAGATCATTTTTATTCTATTTTGCTAGCCATAATGGCTTGCACCACACACATTGGCATGGCGACTCCAGCGTATGGCATGCGCCATTATGGTTCAGGCCACAAAACTTGGTTAATCACGAGTTTTCCCCCAAACCAATATGAAGGGCATGTCTTTAATACACTAGAAGAAGAAAAAGATGAAGGAAATAGAAAGAGACTCTTAGAAATTACCTTTTTTCAGTAGGAATCCAAAGATTTTTGGAAAATGAAAAATGAGAAATCCAAGAGCTTTAAACCCTGTTAAATGTTCTGAGTTCTTATTAAATACATGTGTTTATGGGTTTTTTATCATGAAGCTAGGGAGTTTTTATCGAAAATAAATCAATGAACTTTGATTCAAGCTATGAATAAATAGTGTAGCTTTAAATTAAAGGTTGAGAAATGAAAATGATAGAGTTTTCCCTCTTTGATCATAAAAAACCTCCCTATCTCTTAAACCCTTGCTCTATTTATAAGCAAATGGTGGCCTTTTTCTAGGCTTAGGTGGCAAGTGCTTCTGGTGGACCTCAAAATCGGGTCAGGCCTATTTTTACTAAAACGGTCCAGGTGCAAAACGAGGCAGTGCACCAAGATGCATACCTGGTGAACCCGAGGTGCTTATCGAGCCCAGTTTCGTTGCGAAACACTCCCTGAAAATTTGAAAAAGTAAAAATGATCAAACAAATCATTTACCTTAAACTCGAACCATCAGTTGAAGAATCAGAGCAATTAGACATCCCAATTTCGTTTTATACAATAAGAAAAAGTTATTATCATTAAGTCCTTTTAGAGCAAAAATTAAGTGTCTACACCACCTTTAACATAGTTTATACCACTAATGTATTCCAATTCCTAACTTCTGTTTATAATTTAATTAACAATGATCACCTGTACGAAGCATTCTAACTTAATATTTAAGTAAGATTCACATATCAACTAGATTAATAGCTTGAAATTCAAGCATTTCTATTTTTCATTTAACAATCATATTATCAATGAAAGTCTTTATTATTCATTAAGCACATTGAATTCGAATTTCTTTTACAATGCCCATGTGTCTCAACTAACTCTTATTGAATTTTACTCAAGAAAATATAGTGTTGAGACTTGAGGTTTACTGATTAAAAATTAGATTAAAGATTTGTGATCCCAGCAAAAAAGGAAAAATTTTTCCTCTAAAAGTCTCACTGGAGCCTTGTCGCCCGATCAACAGACTTCCATTGTCGTGGTGGCCAAAAACCTAATTTTGATGGACCATATCACTAGACAGCTTGGATTTTTACTAGGAGGCCATATCCGGCATCAATTTGCAGAGTGGAGAAGTTCGTTAGTCAAAAATCACATCAACAGCCTCCTCCTTACTGTTGTTCGAGGTGAATTTATGGGACAGAGCCAATCACCTAAATTTATGAAGAGAAATTGCTCGTACGATGAAGGGGAGTTGATTAATCACCTTCTTAAAGTCTAACTTGGTCGGTAATGACAAAAATCATCGGAAAGCCATACCGCTACCAAATAAGAGTATTGTAGACCCGATGTATTTCACATGGCTTTGATCAGCCAAAACAAGGCTAAGACTAAGTCCTTCTCATTGAGAAGATGAGTTTAGAGCATTGGTTCATCGAAAACTATGGTCGTTTGGCCGGGACAGAGGGAGGAGGAACCTAGTTCCTGTACCTCGTGTCCCATGTCCGTGCAACCTAGTTCTTGGTATATGAAATTACTCCAAATACCAAGCTAAATCAACCAAGTTTTTTTTATTACAAGAAAAAATGAAGTGTTTTTTTAATTTTTTTTGTCTCTTTTATTAATGAATGATTGAAAATACTCTCGTTACAACTAACAACACATTTCGGTAATCTCAGTAAGTCATTTGTCGTTACCATAGTTTAGAATTATTTCCCATGAATGAGAGATTTTTAATACAAACTACGATAAATAAATAGAAATGCATATTGATTAGTAAAGTTGAGAATCTAACTAATTATATTGAAATAAAAAATTAAGTATTTTGTTAAGTTTATGATTTATTATAAATGATTATTTATTTATTTGAAATATTAATATACCATACGTTCTCATATCTCGTGTCCCGTGTCCATACAACTTGACTCCTAATATATATGACTGCTCCATACATCAAGTTAATCGACCAATGTTCTTTTTATTATAAAAAAAAAATAAAGTGTTTTTTTGTTAATTTTTGTGTACTTTTAAAAAGAAAAAAATGAGTCCAACAACTTAACCACGTAGAAATTTATGCAAACTAGATATAGATATAGATAATACACATGGCTTCCATACAAGGAAACTATTCTTATTTTATTTATTATATAGATATTACCAAATATTTATAGATAACTGTAATCCCCAAAATTTCGGATCTTAAAATGGTATTATTTGGTCAGGTCATGAATGGTATCATCCGAGAGGGAAATAATATTTTATTTGGATCCGAGAATGATATTGAGCATAATTATTATTTGTGGAGTTGAATAAACTTTGTGTGATTAGTCCAAATTAATTTAAGTTAAGATATAAATTTTTCACGATTAATTAAGTAATAAATCATTGGTGAATAATAGTTTATCGGCTTTTAAATAGTACCACCAATCTAAAAATCGGTATTATTTCAGTCCGAAAAAATTATTATAAATGGAATTTATTTTATTTAATATTTTTAGAGTATGTTTGTATGATTTAGGAGGGTAGAAAATATTTCATAAATATTTTTTGAGAATTTAAGCAATTGGTGAATAGTAATTTTTAGTGTAGCATTACTAAGAAAAATTGGGAATAAGTGTTTAAGTTATGAAATATTTTCTAATGAAATAATTTATAAACAATAATATGAATTAAGATGAAATAATACGATTTTGGGATCTTGTATGCTTTGGTTGAAAATGTGGTGTGATTTGATTCAATTATGTAGATAAGTATGTTCGGCTTCGATGCTATTATGTTATTAAACTATGATCATATGCTAGACTCTGGATATCTTATGTTTAAGCAAACGCACTTCATATGTATAAGTAGGCTCTTAAAGCCTTTATGAATAGATTGGTGACTTAAGACCATTATGAATATGTTATAGAATATTCTCTTCCTCACTTTCTTTTAAGTATATGTGATCCCATATGCAAGTATTGTAAGAAACTTAAATAATAAATTTCATTACGTAATCTTGATTTGGAAAAAATTGAGTTTATAAGAGAATTCTTATAATTCGGTAAATTTGATTTTTAAATGAGTTTATGGTATGGCATATGATAATTAAGTTTGCTTTTGATTATTTATTAAGTTTAAGTATATATTTTTTAAAGGTCTTCATAAGCTTAATTTACTATGATTTATGAATATTGTAAGGGATATAAGTTTTGTTTTATGATAAAAATAATATTGCTTATGTTTAATTGAAAGTAAGATAACATGCTTTTAAAAAAAAGGGTATTTTACATGGTTGATATATTATAATTTTATGATTATATTTTCCTTATGATCTATATTTTAAGGCATGTTGCTTATGCAACATTGGTTTAGATGCTTATGAGCACCATTGAGTTATATATTCAGCGCGTTAATTTTTATCACGTACAGGTTGAGAACAGTGGGTGCTACTTGAAGAGTAGAAGAGACTTCTTTTAGATAGTCATTTTTTTAAGTAAACTTGTATTTATAAGCAATGGAATGTAAAAGAAAAATATATTTGGATCGATTAATTATAAAGTATAATATAAATTATATAATGTTGTTCTATAGTATGGTTAATCGTGAGAGTATGGAATTAGTTTTGAATATTCATTAATGGATGGGTATATGGAATATTTTCTAAGTTAGATGTGTATGATTGGAATTATAAAACTTAAAATATTTTTAATGTCATTAATTTGATGATATTATGAGGAACTAGTGTAATTGGATGGTTTTGAGAATATTAGAAGTGTTGTTGATGTTTTGTGATATTTTGGCATATGATGGGGTCCGAAGGTCTAAATTAGAAGTCTTATGCTTTCATTTGTTTTGGCAAACTCAGATTTTAAGAAAAACTCTTGCAATTTTTCTATAGGAATTTCGTAAAGTATTTTAAAAAAAATATATATTACTTGCTAATCATATGAGTACTTAGTTACTCTTAATTTATAATATGATCTGTATATAAGTTAAGATGGTACTTTTGGTACTAAATATGGCGCTCGACGTCTAATTTTCTGAAACCGAGCGACGGGTGTTATAATAACCACACAGGCCATATTAGAAATTAATTTAGAAGGGCCAAATAAAAATTTTGCACTTTTTAGTAGGTAAAACTTAATTCTTTATTATTTTAGAGGGTAAACTATATATATATATTTTTTTTTTCAGCTCCCTCCAACCGAAGGTTGAGTCGGCCCTTGAATTGCCATCAGCACTATATTTATGCTTATCGATAAGGCCCCATACCGACCATCATCCTCACCTCCATATCTATCATTTACACTGCTCCTACCAATATGCCAATTAATTTTTCAAAATAGTGGAAGACCAGGCAGGTCATCGCATCCAAATCCTTAAACGGAAAAAATTTTTATAATAGCCCGGTTGTCAATATTTTCAAACATTTTGTAAAAAGGCAATTCTTACAAAATAATAGCTCCAGTTGCATTATCTTTTAATTATTTATAATATTTTGTCAAAAGTTAGTTATCTATAATATATATATAATTATAAAAGTACTAATGGGAACATTGGATCTCTAAAATGTCCCTGTAAATTTTTAATTTTATTGGTTAATTAAAAATATCATTAAGAGTAATTTAGTCCTATTTAAATTAGTAGACTTTTAATTTTATTGGTATTTTACTAGTTAATTATGAATTATTTATTTTAAAAAATCATTAAAAAATATTAAATATTATCTAAATAGAAATACTAAATCAATTAGGAATTTGAATATTAATCTAATTGTAAATTGTTAAATAATAATATTACAATAATTATATGGACTAATATTTAGTTCAATATAATAGTAACTATGATAAGTAGTAATTGATTATTATTGGTATAAAGGAAGATTTATTAAACTACTAAATATATAAAAAATAAAAAAAAATCTATCTATAATCTATATCTATATAATATATATATATATATATATATATATATATATATATATATAAAAGTACGAATGAGGAACATTAAGTCTCTAAAATGCCCCTTTTGAATTTTAAATTTAATTGCTAACAATAAAGATAATTTAGCCATTTATTAATTATAAAAATTACTAATTTTATTAATATTTTTATTTCTATTTGAATCTAAATTCTATTAGAAAGTTTAATCTAATCCTATTTTAATTATGATTTCAATTTATTATTTTTATTAGATTAATATTAATTAGGAATTTATTCTATCATATATATATATATATATATATATTTGACTATCAAGAATTATTATTTCAAATATTTGTTAATTTAAAATTATTAAATTTGCGATCATGTTTTCTTCTTGTAGTAAGTATTAACTCTATCTTTTTTTAAATTAATAGAATAATTTTTATTTATATTTTTTATAATTTAGTAATCCCTTATCCTTTTTATTTATGTTTAGAGTTATAAATTTATAGATTTATATATTCATTATAAACTTGATAAATGTTTCTGCTTTCAAATTAGCGCCGAAATTTTTTCCATTTTTAAATTATAAATTTGGTAAAAGGTTCTTACTTATGGATTAGGAACGGAATTTTTCCATTTCTAAAATTATAGCCTAAATTATTTTTTTATTAATTAATAAATTTTATTTTATTATTCTTCTCTTACTAACTGTTTGACAAAATAATTACAAATGAATTAGCAACGGAATTTCTATCTGTTGCTAAATTTATAACTAAAATTAATAATCTGTTTTGCAAACCTAAAATTCACTACATATTTCTTTTGCACTATTTTCTTTCTCCCTTTTATTTTATTTTTTATTGATAAAAGTTTAAATTTTATTTGGACTGTAAGATTAATATTTATAGTGGTAATATATTTTATTTTTTATTTTCAAGTATTTCGATGGAACCATAGGAATTTCAATATTCAAATTATAATATAATAAATAATAATTTTTTTAATGTTGGTGAAAAAAGATTCAAACTTGAATTTATATCAAGTGGTATATGCATTTATCATTAGGTTGTACCTTAGTGTGCATAAATCATAAATTTTTGGCTTGTATAGAAATTTCAAATTTTATTTGTATTTTATTGGTTGATTAATAATATGATTAATGATAATTTAGTCACATCCTAATTAGAAAATATTGGGTTCCTAAAACACTAATGTTAAGTTTATGAATTGATAAAAATACTATTGAGGACTTTAATTTTATTGTTGAAAAATAAATATAGTTTAATTTGGATTGGTTATATTAATTTTCTATTTGAATCTAAATTCTATTTAAGAATTTAATCAAATTTTAAATAGAAAATTGTCCAATACCTAAAAAATAAAATAAAATTAAAAATTATAATTATAGTTGCTGACATAATTAAAAATACATATATATAAAGTCTATTATATATAATTTAAAATTGTCAATTTTATCCTATGAAAGAAGAATGCACTGTAATAATATTACAATATTAATTTTTTATGTAGGGGATCATAAAATCTTTCAATATAATATTTAGTCTCATTTTAATAATGATATCCATTTATTATTTTTATTATATTAATATTATAATATAATTCTATTATAATTAGAAATTTGTCCTATCATACTATTACATATATATGTTTAGTTTTAATTACTTTTGACTATTAAGAATTTATTGTTTTTGACTATCAAAAATTATTATATCAAGTTTTTGCTAATTTGGAATTATTGATTTTGCAATTATGTTTTTTTCTTGCAGTAAGTATAATTTTATTGTATGAATTGATATCATAATCTCTACATTTAGTATTATATGTATTCTTAATCATGTATTAATTTTATATTTTAACTCTCTTTTATTTATAAATTAATAGAATAGTCTTTATTTATATTTCTTATAGGAAGTCATTGACCTGAATCAAATATGTTATTTTAAATTAGAATTATCTACCACCAAAGAAAAATTATTTAAAATATTATATATTATTATTTGCATAAAATAAAAACTAACGCATTGATTATATTGGGACAAAACTGCACTGCAGTTCTAGCCTATTAAATTAGTAAAAACGAATTATATCTATAAATGTTGTTAATTGATTTAATTAATAAGAACATAAATTCGTAATTATATTTTATCTCCTTACTTATAAGAATATTAAAAATTATAAAAAACATTAAAAAAAGTAAATGATACTTAGCTTTTTTTACTTTAAATTTTAATTTTAAATCTAATTTAAATTATTTCATTAATTTAAAATATTATTATATTATAAATATATTATAAATAAAAAATTAATAAAAAATAAATAACAAGTATAAATATAAAAAAATGAATTTTTATAAACATGTGGTTTACAAGATTATAGGTCTAGTTGCAAGTTTGTAATAATAAAACTAAATAAATTTTACTTTGAAGATATGATAGCAAGCACCATTAATTAAATGAGTAAAGATACGAAGTAATTTTACTTTGCAGACGTATTATTAGGGATTGACGAAGTAATGATCATCCAAAGGAGACTCGACAATAACCCATTACTGTACTTTTTCTGTCTCGGTGTTTGACTTGACTCTGTCAAGGCATAGAAAAAGTGCGCTACTTTAGCAATCCACAGCCATTCACATTGGGAATTGCACTGCGCGGTGCCCGTAATACCGACGGCAGAAAAGGACACAACGCATTGAATCCCTTCGCTTTTGGAAGTTGACGGGTGCTCTTAACTTCCTTTCCCAGACTAATACTCATCTTTGAAATAAGATAAAGATGGAAAATAATGAAAGATTATTATCTATCACGATCATGTCCCTTTCATTTCTCTCACTTTCTTTTGCAAATCAAGATTCTCATACACCTTCTAAGACAAATCTGGAGTAAAATTAGAAATCATAATCAATACTCTTCTACGGCTGCTACCTTAAGAGTTGTGTTTTCTATTCTCATCTTCGAACGCAATGCCGACATGAATATCTCCTTTTCTGGCAAGACTTTTGATTTTATAGGCATGATGCTATCAACCGAAATTTGGGGAATTTTTTTTATAGAAGAAAATGGATAATAGGTGATGGTTAATGTAGATTCGAGCTTTATTTATGTAATGACTCTTCTAGTTTATTGGCATGATCTGCACTTGCAGCATGAATTGAATTTAGAGAAGAGAAAATTGATGAAGGATAAGTAATCAATCAGGAATATTATTTAATTTCAAATTGAACAGTGAATTTTTCCTTTATAAATGGCTTATTTGAGTGGGCCTTGATGGAAAGTGTAACTTATTTTTCTTCCACTGATATTTTCCATAGTTTCCCCAAACAGGCGAAAATAATTTTTCCCCTTGTTATTTTCTATTCCTATTTTCTTTCCTTCCATAAAATCATCTCTTCCAAACAAATTGTTAGTCATTTTTCTAAGAGAGAAAATTCTTTTCACATGAGCTTCTAATAGATTTATACTCTGGCATGTCCGTTTACGATTACTAAAATAATTAATTTTAATAAATAGGATTTTAATTTTTAATATTAATTAATTACTTAAATTATTTTACATTTTATATTATCGTACTTTGACCATTGTATAAATCGTTAATCACTGACTATTAATATTTAACAATTAATAGAATATGTAATATTTTCTAACAGAGTCTAAATACTCACCCTAGATTAGAAATAATTATTGCCTCTCATCCAAAATCAAACTTTGGATTATATATTTGTTTGCATGCAGAACAATAATACATAATGGATAAGAAGATGATGCAAACAATATTAATTAGTTTTGGGAAAAAGTTTGAAATAATAATATTAATTAGTTCCAATGCATGCACTAGAAGCTATAGTGCTCTATCTAAACCTGTTTCCAGAAAAAGCGCACGTTGCTTTAATGTTTATCCGACAATATCATTTTAAATTTTAAAAATTTGGATCTTCATAATTTCTTTCTTTCTTTCTTACTTTTTTCAAAAGAAAATTTATATCCCCATATATTAGATATTTTCCATATATTTTTCATATAACATATTAAAATTTCATTGATAATTTAAATTAATATAAAGAATGCTGAGGAGATGACCGCTTTTCTAAAGACTAAACATAAAATAAATTGTCATAACTAAAATAGCTTAATAGAGTTTACTGATTTAATTAGAAATCCTAATGAAAAATTGGGAGGTGCACTTATAAATTGATAGACCTTCAAAATGAATAGCTAGACAAACTCTCTAAATTTTCGGTGCATCTATAAAATAGTTTTATCTATAATACACGAATAATTCGAATCTCTAAATCCAACGAAGGAACAAACTGTTCTATCAGGCTGTAAAAGGCAAAGATTATTATCTACTCCCTTTATTCTATTGTTTTAGAGAAAATAAAAAAAAATCTAGGATTAAGAAAGTAGTTAAATAAAAATCTTTAAAGGTATGATACAACAATAAAAATCGGTAACCATATTATGAAAACTTTCCAAGAAAAATAGACATAGTCATGTCCACATGTGTAAAGTTAAACACATTTTTTTATGACGCGTATACACATAGTCCATGAAAGAATTTCAATTTAGTTTGTTCAATGAATTTTAAATTTATGCCTAGATTAATAAGGTGTAATATTGTCATAAAGACTTTTCTTTTATAAGTTGGGTGCAACAATTAAAATGTTTGGCTATATTTTGATTAAGTATTCTGATTAGATATCCTAGATGTTAAATCATCTTTGCCACTCACCATTTTTTTTAGAGGTTTTGCTTTCTTGTTAGACCTTGACGCTATTTATAATAGCCAAATAGTGTCTATAGAAGGTTACTTGCCGATAGTTTCTAGAGGTGGCTGAATTTGGGAAAGTGTGAGTGAATGACCTATTGTTGCCTAACGTTCACGCTTGATATAGTCAAAATACAATTGTCAAGCACACGTCATCATTTTATTAAAGATTTTTCTGCCATAAAGTCTTTTTTTTATTATTAGTCGACAAGAATTAAAATGTGTAGTCATATCAAGGTGTTTGGCCAATGCAATACTCTCATTCGTGCTCAAACTTGTAAAGTTGAGCATATTTCTATTGAACTGATCATAAACGTAGCAATAATTCATGCTTTGAAAATATAAACTCATTTATTGCCCAACCCACATTTTGTTTGCTATTATTCTTATTAATCAAAACCGAAATAAAGGCACTAAGAGAGTTATTGAATGGCATTTTAGACTTTCTCTTTTGATATCCTTTCCAAAATTTCCATTTAGAGTAAACTTCTCTATATAAAATAAACACCTAAAATGAAAATTTTCTTTAAAGTAAGAGAACTAAGGGACTATTTAATAAATTTTTCGTAAATTATACATCTATCATAAAAATAGAATAAATAGTCCACTTAAAATGGAGAAGTGACAAATTTTACACAATATGAAGATAATCACAAAAAATAATCGAAATATAATTAACATACATTTGTGCCTAACAAACATAAACCTATGTTTTATTTGATAAAAAAAATATAAAAAATTGTAAAAAAAAAAGACGAGAAAACAAGGGAGGAGTTGTCATAAAAGACAAAAATCAACCTCAGTATCTACATACTTGATTCTTAATAGGTCATATTTTTATAGTATTTTTAGCTTAGTTTTCATTAGGAATTTTAGTATTTTTAATTTCTTTAATTAGTTTTTCACTTAGATTTATTTATATTTTTAATTAAGTTTCCTTGATTCTTGATAAGCTTGATTTGAAGGATTTTTAGCAGAAAAATAGCCAAAAGTCGCATCAAAGAAGGTTGGAGTTGAAACTTGAAGTTTAAAGCTCAACATGGCCAAGTCAGAGAAGTACATGGGAAGGCCATGCAACGCCACGACTGTGGCACCTACTGAAAACTCAACTGGGCCGAATTTAGTTATTTAGCCCGTGTAGATCTAAAACATGGGCGTGGCCTATGCATGAGGCTACATGAAAATAATAAAAGGGCTCATCTTAAGCATTACTCAAGCCCAACCTAATGAAAGAAGAATCCTAAATAGGAAGGAATCCAATTCAAATCAGTTTTCTACTCTGATTCGAAGACACCCTATGGAGTTTATATAAAGAGAGATCACTACAGCAATTGGGAGCAAACGATTTATCATCAAATCTTAGATCTTAGTTCCATTCTTTCTTAATTTTTCTCTCTTTATAAGATTTCAAGCAATCAAATTGTGTAAAGAATCAAAGGAGCCGTCTATGCTATTGTTTGACTAGTTTTTATCTCTAAAATTTTAATCTTGTTTTATTTCCATTAATTCTTATTATTTATGGAATTATTTTTAGATTATATTGAGTTTTATTTAATTACTATGTTGAACTAAACTCCCCTACTAGGAATTTGAAGTAGCTTAACTTCTACCCCAATTTATGATATTCGATTTGTTTTTATTTATTCAAGTTATAATTTATCACTTAACTTAATGCTTCCAGACAGAGTTTCTCCCCTAGATTAATTTATTTCATTAATCGCTATCAGAAGAAGGGTTTTTGATAAGAAAAAGGTAATAAATTACATGGGAATAATAACTTGATGCGAAAGCTATATGGTTTGACTCATGGGAGGTTTTCATAATTTAATGACCTTAGGTTATGAATTCTTGAACAAACCATCAAACTTAATAATTTAATTCATGTTTGGTTGCACTATTGGGAGATAGGTAATTAAACGGGATTAAAATAGCTAACAATACATCGGGAGAGCTTGTTAGTGACTCTAGGGTTATTTTCCCTACTTGAATAATTAAAATTGATTAACAAACTAATAAAATAAATTGGGTAGAGTTAAGTGAAGTCAATATCCCTAGTAGCTTTTAAACCTTGATTTCTCTTCATTAAATATTTTTATTTGAATTCTTTTCTACTATTTCAATTTATTTTACTTTACTTTTTACAAATATCCTCTTTATTATCTTTTAAATAATAGTAGAAAATAATTTTGGTACTTGGTATACAATCTATGGGGTCCCATTTATAGATATGGTACAACCCAAGAGGAGGGGTAAATTGGATTTTCTAAAAATTTTGCTTTGAAAAACACTATATTAGAATTCTATTTGCAGCGGAATTAGAACACACTTGTAAGAGACAGTTATTCAGTTTGGAACTTTCTCATAGCACAGTTCCAAGATTAGAATGACTAAGTGAATTGCAGTAATTGACTTTAGAACTGATTCACAAGTCTTCCTGCAATATTAGAACATCTTAGTGAAGAAAAGCTATCAAGATTAGAACAACTTCACATAGCTACTGCAAGTTTAGAAAGGCTTTGTGAAGTGAAGTATTTACGTTTAGAACTTTATCACAAATCTTTTTGCAACATTAGAAAATGGATTAAACCTTAAATTTGAACTGAAAAGAGTATAGAATAACAAATTAGAACTTCAGAAGATTATAATGCAGAAATCCAAATTCTAATTTTGTACAGAGATAGAGTTTGCTTACAATTAGAGACTGAACTAAAATCAACTTAGCATTTCTGAAAATATAAATACTTGTGCAAACAGAAAATAATCAAGCAACAACTTCAGAAAATGAAAGAAGATAGACACAGAGATTTATAGTGGTTCCGCACTAACTCGCCTACATCCACTCCCCAAGATGCATCTTGAGATCCTCCACTATGTTATCTCTTTTCAAGGATAACAGACAAACCAATAATTACAAGAAAATAAATTTAACACCTAAATCTAACCTTAACCCACTAGATTTCACAGGTTCTAGTTGACCTCTACCCCTTTCTGTTTTACAGAGATCAGAAAACTCAGATCAAGACTTTAGAATCTCACTCAAGGAGAAGGTTGCTTGAAAACCTATAACACTATAACTTCTCAATAAAGCTATTACACAAATATATTTCTTTTAAAGATCTCTAACCACAACAGATTACAAAAATCTATATGAAAAGAGAGAAATGCAATTATAAGCACGGAAGAACAGAAAACAGATTTGAAATTAAAAACACAAATCAATTCTTTAGAAAGAGTCGAAAACAAATTCTTTTTCACTCAAAATGTATTTCTTGAAGAACAGCGATGAAAAAGAAAACGAAGGGGAGTTAAAGAGAGAGCTTAGAGAGATTTTGAAAGCTAGAACAATGGCTCCTTCTCTTTTCCAACGTTAACAAGAAGAAGAAGAAAAATTTTTATAGAGAAGTGATAGGTTCTCTTTAATAACGTTTAAAAATGAAAGCATTTAATATGTCTGTCACATTTTGATTGAAACAAGGCAATGCATGGAGAGTATTTAATAAACTTGTCCCTTAGTTTAAACATACACAGCTGCCAGCATTAAATTTTAAGAGTTGTTGCGTTAAAACATGTGTTGTATTTAAGATCAGAAAGCCAACGGCTGTAACAGAATCTGACAGCTGTGTTCAGAAACACAGTAGCTGTTCAGAATTCATTAAATAGCCGTCAGTATTTACTCCAAAAAATATTTTGAATTGAAAAAACGTGGAGAAATTTATTTGGGCAAACTCCTTTTAATTTCTTTATTTAAAATCATTTAAAAATAACTTTTAAGAGAGAAAAATTTAATTTTTGCTTATAACATCATTTACTCTCAACCCTACATTAAATTCCTAAGACACACAATAATACTAACCAATTAAATAATTCTTCCAAAATCTTCATGATCTTCATATATGTTTTGGATGTAGGAAAAATAATTTCTTCAAATAATCTTCAATAATTATTTCTGTATAAAATATGTTTAGCACAAAAATAATATATAAATTTATTTGATTTAAGATAGTCATTAGAATCAAGAGGAGAAATAAACCTTGAACTAACAATCTCCCCCTTTTTTATGATGACAAAACTAATAAATTTATTAACAAAAAATGCATGTGCTCCCCCTAACTTTATGCATATTAAGAAAAGTGCAAGTCCTAATATCAATAGATTTATCATGAAGTGAACAATCAAGATTTGCATGGACTCCCGCTAAATAAATGCAAATAAAGCTTATGAAATTCAGAATAGAGTGAAGAATAGAAGCTGACTTTAGAATTAGAACGAAGTTCTAAAGTCTAACAGATAGAAACATTTCTTAAGAAAAGCGCATTCTATTTTCAAACATTAGAACACAGAATTACGAACATTAGAACATGAAAAGTTCACAATTTTAGAACATGATAGATACTTAAAAAAATTGTGTTTCAAGAGTGTGCATGTGTAGTGTTCTCCCCCTTTTGTCATCATAAAAGAGGGTTAAAAATCCATCATACCAGAAATATATCAGGGAATTTTTAAGACAAAACCTACAAAAAAAAATTCAACAGAAAATTAACTAACACAAATATAACTATTCTTCAAAGAAAATAAAAGCATCATAAGGAAAAAATAGCAACACAACATAAAAATATAATAGTTCTTCAACGAAAAATAAAAGCAACACAAAAAGAAAAATCAATAGACAACAAACAACAAGGGGATCAATCATCATCACAAGTCAGTTTTGGACTTTTTGGTGCTCCTAAGATTCTGAGCAATAGAGGGAGAGAGGTCTTTTGGCAGAAGGAGGAAGAGGAGGTTTTCGGCTTTTGAAGATAGTTCCTTGAGTAGTGCTTTTGAACCATTTTGGCCTGCCAGAAGATGGAGAGGTTGCTGCAGTCTTAACCTTGAGAAGAGCGAGCCTTCTTGTATTGACACTTATTAGTTTTTCCATGGAGTCCACCAAGCATTTAGTATGCTCTATTACGGCCTTGCCATGCTTAACGCTTGCTTCTAGCTCCCTGTTATACTCTTCGATTAAGATCTTTTCTATCTCTATCAGAACAACCTCCCTGTCACTCTGTTCAGCCTCCTTTTCTTCCTTTTGGCCAGTACCAAGATCCACCTCTTCTTCATCGTTCCTTAAAAACAACTTTTCTGTTTTTGCATCACTGACTTCCTCCACTTCAGCTTCTAAATCATCCTTCTTTTCTTTTTCTAATCCTACATCTTCCTTCTCAGAATTGACTTTTTCTTTTTCTAAACTCTCTACTACCTTTTCTAATTTCAACTTTCCTGATTGCTTTTCTGTAGACTTCTTTTCTAATCTTTGTTCTTTAGCTTCCTCTTCATCTTCAATTTCAATGAATTACTGTCAAGCCTTAACACAGGCTGACATTTCTTCTTTTTCAAGTTTACATTCAGGAATTCAAAAACACAAGTGAGAACCATACCATATGGTAGCTTCTTGGGATTGCTCACCATTTTGTCAAAAATTGCACAGCACAAGTTGAAAGGTTTCCTTTCGACTATATGCCACATCAGGCACAACTCTACTTGGTTCACATAAGTTAATGATCCACTTTTAGAAAAAAATATAGTGCACAATTAACTTATATAGCCATTTTATATTTTCCTGCAAGTCAGAGAAGTCGATCACCGATTTCTTCACAGAATAATCTTTTCTCATAATTTTCTACAAAAACTCCTTTTTGTATTCACTCACTTTTGTTACCTACTTAATTTTAGTGATTTTGGACCCTATGCTCAGAATTTTGAAAATTTTGCTCAAATCATCAAGCGTCAAAAACATTTCTTCACCATCAATCCTTATGGATAGAGACTCAGAATTTACTTCTTTCAATGACCCATAAAACTCCTTTACCACATTTTCATAACAGGGCTTGTTAAGCCTTAAGAAATATAACCATCCCTGATACTCAAAAACATGCTTTTAAAATCGAACTCAGATTTCCCAAAGAATTTCCAATCAACAGAGTAAGACCGCATCAAAGAATTGCGAGAGAGAATCGATTTACCTTTCCCTTTGGGAGAAACATCTTTTGCCACTTTCTTCCCTTTGTCCCCCCTTTTTACAGTTTTAACTTTACTTAGCTTCGACTTAGGGCTTGACTGCTCTAGGGATTTTAGTAACTCAGCCTCCTGCTCTTTAAATTTCTTTATGAGTTGAGCGAGAAGCATGAGTTCCTTAGAGGTCATTTGAGCAGAGGATGAAGGTGAGTTTGAGCTTGACATTATTTTCGGTTAGAATTCAATAAGGTTTTTAGGGTTTTGACAAAGAGAGAGGTGAGTATCGAGAGAGAGAGAGAGAGAGAGAGAGAGAGAAGATGAAGAAAGAGATAGGTAAAGCTGATTTGCGTTTTCATTTTTGGGAAGAAGAGAGAGAGAGAGAGAGATAGCTTCTTGAGGAAGGTTTATTTAATGAGGGGAGAGAAAAGGCTGGTGTTAGAAACGTGGGAGAGAGAGAAGAGGGCAATTTTATTAATTTAAAATTTAAACGCAAAAAGCAGTTATTGGGAAGAGAAGAAAATAACTAACTTGATTTTTGACAACCCCTACATGCAACAGATAATAAATATCATGCCTCCACTTTTGCAAAAAAAATTAAAATAAAAAAAAATAATAAATAAAATAAAAAAAAATTAAAGACAATAAAACACTTAATATGTCTAATAAAGTTTGAATTTTGATGTTGATGGTGACATTAGATTTCAACATCAGAACCCCATATATCATTCTAATCACATAGACATAAAAAGGAATTTGCACAGATTCGATATCAGTAAAAACACATACCACAAACAGACTTTCTCATTATCACGCATAGAAAGCATTTAGAACTTACTTACTGAGTTCTAAAGTTAAGAGTTTAGAACCAACATACCTAGTTCTCTTCTAATTAAGCATGATTGGCTTTCATTCAAAGGCTTGGTAAAAATATCCGCCAATTGCTTTTCTATGGGGATGAACTCAACCACTATGTCACCTTTTTGGACATGATCTCGAATAAAGTGATGTCTGAGTTCTATATGCTTGGTTCTAGAATATTGAACTAGATTTTTAGAAAGGTTGATGGCGCTTGTATTATCGCATCTGATTGGAATTGTTTCTAATTTCAGACCATAGTCTACCAATTATTGCTTGATCCATAGAACTTGCGCCACACAACTTCCAACAGCTACGTATTCTTCTTCTGCAGTAGGAAGAGCAATGGATGTTTGCTTCTTACTGAACTAAGATACAAGGGCGCTACCTAGAAATTGTCAAGTTCCAGACGTACTCTTTCTATCTACTCTACTTCCTGCAAAATCAAAATCACTATACCCAACATGATCAAATGCATTATCTTTAGAATACCACAGACCAAAATTAGAAGTACCATAAAAATATCTTAAAATTCATTTCACAGCAGTTAAGTGTGATTCTTTGGTATTTGACTAAAATCTAGCACATAGACACACACTAAAGTGAATGTCAGGTCTGCTTGCGGTTAGGCATAGTAAAGAACCAATCATACTTCTAAACAACTTTATGTCCATATCCTTTCCTTTTCATCCTTTTCTAATTTTGAGGATGGACTCATAGGTGTGCTACATACCTTAGCATTATCCATTTTGAACCTTTTTAATAGTTCACATGTGTACTTGCCTTGGTTTATGAAAATTGCATTGTGACATTGTTTAATTTGAAGCCCAAGGAAGAAGTTCAACTCTCCCATCATGCTCATTTCAAACTCACTCTGCATAATCCCAGAAAATTCCTTACAAAGATGGTCGTTAGAAGATCCAAAGATTATGTCATCAACATAGATTTGTACAACTAGAATATCAGAAGCTTTCTCTTTAATATCAGAAACTTACTTAATCTTTCATACCAAGCTCTTGGAGCTTGTTTCAAATCATAAAGTGCTTTGGTAAGTTTATAAACATGGTTTGGCTTTTCAAAAACTTCAAAACTGGGTGGTTGTTCAACATACACTTCTTTATATAGAAAACCATTTAAGAAAGCGCTTTTTACATCCATTTGATATAACATGAAGTTTTTAAAACATGCAAATGCACAAAGCATTCTAATGGCCTCAAGTCTAGCAACCGGGGCAAAAGTCTTATCAAAATCTATGCCCTGTTCTTGGTTGTAACCTTGAGCCACTAACCTAGCTTTGTTTCTCATAATATTACCATGTTTCTCAAGCTTATTTCTAAACTCCCATTTAGTGCCAATAATAGAATGATTTTTGGTCTAGAAACAAGTTTCCAAACCTAGTTTACCTCAAACTGATTAAGTTCTTCTTGCATAGCAAGAATCCCACTCTCATCATTTTGAGCTTCATCAATATTCTTAGGTTATATTTGAGCAACATTACCAAAATATTTTCTAAGTTGAGCTCTAGTCATCATCCTTTCTGAAGGGTTGTCAATGATATCCTCTTGAGGATGATACTTGTGGAATTGCCATTTGGCAAGTCAAAATGCTCATTTTCTGTCTCTTGCATTTGATTTTTTATGACGTTCTGAACTTCATGTCTGACTCTAACCACCAGAGGAATTGTCCGCTTTGGATTAAGCCTGCTCCCACATACGGTTTTGTCCCGCAGGTGAAATGGGAACTTCCCAGGAGGTTACCCATCCTGAAATTTCTGTCAAATGAGCACGTTTAACCCTGGAGTTCTTTCAACTCTCCAGCCATTCCACCAGAAAGCACCTCTGATGATTAGTTACCCCCTTTTCGATATATGATCTGATTCATTCATGTGTCCTGCATTCCACTATCCTAGCTAGCCTGCCATCCTAGAAGCTTGCCAAGAGCCTTGCTCTACCTGCCCTCTTAGGATCGCTTTGTCTGGTCGGGATGTCACATCTGTACTTTGATTCAGCCTGATTATCTTCATTCTGTGTGTTTTTTGGCTTTTCTAGTTGTTCTGATTGCTCATTTTCTCTCCTTGATTAAAGTCTACAACATCATCACTTTCTAAAATTCTAGAAATAGAATCAGATTCTTCAAAAATAACATGAATAGATTCTTCTACAACTAGTATATTTCTATTAAACACCCTATATGCCTTGCTATTATTAGAATAACCTAGAAAAATTCCTTCATAAGATTTTGCATCGAATTTAGAAAGATGATTTTTCTTGTCATCTAGAATAAAGCATTTACACCCAAATATGTGAAAATAGCCAATGTTTGGCTTTCTGCCTTTGTAAAGCTCATATGGAGTCTTTTTCAATTTAGATCTTACCAAGACCCTGTTTAGAATGTAACATGCTATGTTTACCGCTTCTGCCCAGAAGTATTTTGGAAGATTAGAATCGCTCAATATGGTTCTGGCCATTTCTTGAAGAGTTCTATTTTGTGCTCAACTACTCCATTTTGCTGGGGTGTTCTAGGTGCTGAGAAATTATGGAAGATTCCTGTTTCATTACAGAAATCATTGAATTTCTGATTTTCAAATTCTCTTCCATGATCGCTTCTAATTGCAATGATGTTGTATCCTTTCTCATTCTAAATTCTTTTGCAAAGATGGACAAACAAGTCATATGACTCATCCTTATTTCTAAGGAATAGAGTCTAGGTGAATCTAGAATAATCATCAACATTGACAAATGCATATGATTTACCACCAAGACTAGAAGGGGTGATAGGTCCAAATAAATCAAGATGTAGCAATTCTAATGGTCTAGAAGTAGAAATCATGCCCTTAGATTTAAAAGATGTTCTGGTTCGCTTACCCACTTGACATGCATCACAGATATGATCTTTTTCAAATTTTAACTTTGGTAAACCACAAACTAAATCTTTCTTAGACAGTTTAGAAATGAGGTGCATGCTTGCATGTCCAAGTCTCCTATGCCATAACCAACTAGAATTGTCAACAGAAACTAAACAAAGATCTAGGTTATGCATATCAAAAAGGTCTACTATGTATATGTTTCCAAATCTTTTACCTACAAACAAAGTTTTGTTATCATGCATATTCTGAACTTCACAGTGAGATGACTCAAAGATCATTCTTGTATTTTTATCACAAATCTGACTTACACTCAACAAGTTATAATGCAATCCTTCCACTAAACATACATCTTCTATTGAAGGATTAGAACCTACCACACCAATACCAACAATTTTACCTTTAGCTTTATCTCTAAGGCTCACTATACCTCCCTTCTTCTTCTCTAATCTGGTGAATTTCTTTCTATCACCAGTCATATGCCTAGAGCAAGCGTTGTCCATATACCACATTTCTGTTTTCAGCTCGCTCCTTAGGCACACATCGCTTTCATCATGTTTATAGACTACTGCATTTGTTTTGCTACTTTCAAGTCTCTGTGTTGAAATTAGAGTGTTGTCTACTTTAGAGTCAAAACTGGTAACGGCCATCAAACAGATATTTGCGACTTCCTCCTAGCCTCTCTGACTTTCAGAATTTGAATCATCTGAGTCACTCCAAGCAGCTACAAATGCCTGCTTCAACTTATCTTTCTTTGACTTCTTTTTCAACCTAGGACAGTTTGGCTTGATATGGCCAAGTTTGTTGCATTCATAACAAACCACTTCAGAAGGCCTTTTCTTTGGCAAGTTGTTGTTCTTAGGTGAGAAGTTCTTTTTTATGAACTTTTTCTGTGGCCCTCCACCTTTCTTGTAAAACTTCTTGAATTTTCTAACAATAAGTGCTAAGTCGTTACTGTCAAGATTAGAAGAGCTTTCTTCACTAAAGTCAACTTTCAAAGCCAGTCCTTTCCTTTTCTTATCTTCTGAAGTCAGGGTCAACTTTATCTCCTCTGAAATGAGAGCACCCATCAAGTAGTCATACGTTATTGGAGTCTCCTTGTAGTTCATAACAGTTCCAATAGAATCCCATTTTTTAGGTAGAATTCTATAATACCCTGAAATTTTTATTTCGAAACATTCCCATTTAAATTTAAATTGTAAATTATTAGCCAATAATATTACGCCCCGTAATATTATGGGAATCGAAAATCATTTTTGGTTCGCCCGAAAATTTATTGAATAACCGTTAATTGAATAAAATCGGACCAATATTTCTTTAGTTGGACCGAATTAATTTAAATTAGACCCGAATCGGATATTTTTGAAA